>VXAB01006225.1:287543-302190 GCA_013399175.1 Odontophorus gujanensis
AAAAAAAAAAAAAAAAAGAACCTGATAGGGAAGGGTTTGTTAGAAAAAGACAAGGTAAAAGCACGTCATGTAAAACAAAAGAGGGGGAGCTCATTAACTTTTAAAAAGAGAAATGTTTGAATAATAAATTGCTATTTTCCATTCCAGTATCTAGGCTCCCTAAAAACAGTAAGTGAGCCACTGTCTTCTTACACAGATACCTGCTTGTGCAGCATGCTCACTGGGAAACCCATTTATCTCATTTTCCCTGTGAAATAATTTTAACTTTTCATTTCCACTTATTACAATTTTACTCGATGACAAATAATTAAATCCATGCATGTGCTTTAACTTCTATTATCCTTAGGGAAAGTGGGGCATTTAAATTAACACAGTCAGGTGTTATGGATGCCCTGTACCTGGATGTTGGTGACCCTGCCTGTGGCAGGCAGGTTGGAACTTGGCAACCACTGGGGTCCCTTCCAATCCAAGCCATTCTATGATTATTCCGTATTACACTTGGGGTGTTAGCTAGTAGATTGACCACCAATTTAAACAGGTTATGCTCCTATGAAAAGTCTGTGTTAATCCTCCAACCAAAAGAGAGATTTTGCTGAACAGCAAGCGCAGTCTGTAACAATCTTCCTTTTGCTGGAATGGTAATTGTTTACCATTGGTTATTATAAATGCCAGGAGAAAGGTAAACGCAGAAACAGTATTGCAGGGAAAATAATACTGTGCATTACTATTTACTACTCATCTGCTGATAACCCATTTTTATAATGCATTCCAGGGAGACAGAGTCATTCTTCTTAAGCGGGTTGATCAAAACTGGTATGAAGGTAAAATACCAGGAACCAACAGACAAGGCATCTTCCCTGTTTCCTATGTAGAAGTTATCAAAAAGAACGCATCAAAAAGTGCTGATGACTACCCTGATCCTCCTATACCCCAAAGCTATTCTAGTGACAGAATACACAATTTAAGTTCAACTAAGGTAAGGATTTTTCTTTTTCAATATCACCCCTGGAGTGGGTTTAGAAGGACTTGTAAATTTTTTTTTAACATGATAATAGACAATTTATGCATTCAGTACACTCTCTTTTCTTTCTTACATATGTACTGCAGATGTAGAAGTGCATTAGTAACTTGTTGTTGCAGTATTTTAATGCCAGCTTTACATTCTGGCAGAATAGTTGCTCAGAAAATAATAAAAACTAAGTCTGGAGTGTAGACCAGAATTTGAGCATCATGGATATGTTTAGCAAATTCTTCATATTGCAATGTGAAGATATATCTGTCATCATAACAGCCTGCAATCCCATAAGCATGCAAAGGGCAAGACAGGGTAGTTTGCAAGGGGAGACAGCTTGCCAAAAGCAATGCTATGCCTTTCAATGTAAAAGAGAACAGCTAGTGATTCTGTACCGGAGCCTTCCTCGTTTTGCCACTGACACTCTACAAGGCTGGTAGTTGAAGAGCAGTTCTTTATAGTAGTATGACAACAGTGACAGCATTCTATCATTCAGTAGCAATGCAAATGTCATCACACTGTCAATGTTTGGATTCAGACCCTCAAAGCTGTGATTTTTCACACCAAATATCATAGTTCCTGAATTATTTTCCTTCTACTTCATAACTACCACAAATCACGTTACAAAAAAAGATTCCTGTATTTATTCCAGTTTATCATTCACTTTGAATATTTTACTGTATCCTGTTTAGAGACAGAATCAGGAAAGCTTCTGTATGGAAATTGTAATTAGCATTAAGGTATTATCAATCAATGATTTTGAATGCTAAAGATGGAATCCTTTCCAATTCTTCTTCTTTATCATTGTTGATCTCTTCACCATGGGCAGTAGGTTTTGTGTGAAATTTATAAAGCTCCTGTCCTGCTATTAATCTATTTGTTTCATATGGTTTTCTCATTTTCTACTTTCATATATTTGAATACTGGTGTTTATTTAGATGCTTCAGCTTTGGGATAAGTTCCACATTTATTTACAGCGTTTGGGACAGTCAGTTATAGCCAACAGTGGTCTCTGACAATACTGTTTATGGCTAAGCAATATTAGTTGTTTTATGGTATTTGTTCACAGAGAAAAACTAGGCTCCTCACTCTTCCATTCCAACAAAAATGTTGGATTGAAATAGCATCAAGTTCTTTATCCCCAGACTGAGACATTCACTAATTACAGCCCTTTCTCATTACAGTAATCCAAAGGTAATTTAAGAGCATGAGGTAACTTAGGTGCTGCACGTGGCAGAACTGTCTCTCTGTTCTTTGGAGACACCACTCTCCCCACTTTCTGTGCATTTCCTGCAGCTAAAGCTGTTTTTTGTTTAACCCCCATCCCTGTCAGTGATTCCTTCCTGAGCACAGGCAATGTTTCAGGGAATTTACATTCAGGTTAAAAAAAAAAATGCATGTTAAAAATTAGCCTGTAATTTCTTACCTTTACGAACAATTTAGATTCTTCTGTAAAAGCTGAAGAGCCTAGGCTTTGGGGAGCCTTCATGTTCCTCCTGTATGGAAAACAATTTTAAAAACTTAGTCAACATACCTGAATTGCAGCCTCTGGGAACTGCAGAGCTATTGGTGGCTGCTCCTTTTCTAAAGCTGCTGTGGTCAAGCATTTTGAGTGAGCAGGTGGAGAACACCCAGATATGCTACATGCTTCTCCTGTATTCTGCCAGTGTTTGATACAGGGAGGTAACAGGGCCAGATTTGCCTCCTCTTTGCAAGCGAGGATGGGATGAACTCAAATCTTTCGTACTACTGTCACCAGCATCACAGCTGGTGTGCATTTTCCCCATTGTGTATGTTTCAGAAGGTGAAAATATTGGAAAGACATCAGATTAAAAATCTGGCCTGCCACTATTAAGTAACAGGATTAGTTCTCAAGAGAAGGTGAGGGGAATTAGCCTTGGTAAACTTTTGTAATCATCTGGTTCTAGTCCAAGGGAAAGAAAAAAAAAACATAAGGACATTCTTAAACAGACATGGTTTTTTTCAACTGTATTCAGAATGCCATATATGAAGCTGTCTTGTTCCTGACTACCCAGGAAGGCTTCTGGAGTTTATCACAAGTACTGATGCTACTATTCCTATTCCTTTGGGGGATTTTAGCATGTAACTTGTTCTATGACTCCCCATAGCTAGGGAAATTGTTCTAAACTTCTTTGGCCTAATGACAATAAAAATAAATAAGGAGAACAATGCTTTTTATTATTATTATTCATATTAACTTGGCCTAGAGCATCTGTATCTTTAGTTCTAGCAGCCTATAGGCATAGGAGACTAAAACTGGCAATGTCTCCTGGGCCGTATGACTTCTAAACCACAGGTGAGAAGCCCTTTTTCAAGAGTAAAGATGAGGGAAAGAGATGGAGTGCTATTAGTAACAGCGCAGTTACATTTTAGCAGATTACACTATCAGTTTGGAGACTCTATACTCTGGTGCAGAAGATTCTATAACAAAGGTTTTTCTAACTTCAAAATAAAGCTAATTGCCTCAAGAAAATTCCAGTGGAAGGTAAGTAAGTTAACATTTCTATTCTGCGATGTTAATTTGGCCTTGTGAAATTATTTTCATATTCTAGATTAATACTTTAAGTTGTCCAGATAACCTAAAGAGAGATGCATCTAATCATTCTGGATAATTCTAATAATGTCAAAACATTTTTCATTAACTTTTAATTAATTTTGAGGATTAATAGTTACAAAAATGCATTTTCAGTATTTACTGAAGCAATGGATATCTACTGATGCTGTGTACGTATGACTCACCAGTCTCATTCTTACAAAAGGACGTTTCTTTTACCAGAAGGATACTTCAATCAATATTACGTAATGGTACTCAAAATATACTGCTGTATACTGTGTTGTCACTATTTTAAAGCTTTGCTGTTGGCTGCCTACGTTCAGTTAGAATTGAGTGTACCTTTCACGAATGTCGATGTCATTTTAAACTGCTAGGGCTACATTCTAAGAAAAATACTTATGCCTTAATAAAAGTATGCTATGTATTTAAGATGTTTCTTAAGTATGTACTGAGAAGTACAAATATTAACATTAGGATAATTAGAAATCACCTCAGATGTTAGAGCTTAACTGAATGACACCAGAAGTGTACCTTTTGACAACCCTACATTCAAAATAATAGTAATGGTTTGGGGAAAAAAAAAAATCACATTAATTTTAATTGTATGATTTAATAACCTATGACAGGCTCACTAACAGAAAGCCATAAATAACATAACTTCAGCAGATCAAATGCAGGTCGCCCTCATGAATGTAATGATCCAGATTTGTCTTGATGTTTGACATTTAAGCCAAGGCCAGAACCTGATACAGCTTCATTTTTCAAATGTCTTTTCTGCTGTTCTGATTCATGTACTAATGATTTCAGACACCCGTGCTCACTGAAATGATACCCTCTAATCCAGATGATGGCACAGACATTTGTCTTTCCTGTCTACTCATATCCCAGCTCTCTATAGTGCTTATTTATTTAAATTCCCATGTTTTTTCTTATTTTTGAAGTTGCCTTTCCAAGCACTATCCCCACCTCCCCGACACCATTTCTCCTCTTGGTCAACCAATGACCAAAGGACACTGCAGGATGCCACTAGTGACTCATTTTTCAAGACGGATGGTTTTTCACCTTCAAGCTTATGTATCTTACCTCCTCCACAATTTCCAGACAGTTTTCTTTGTGACTTAGAAGAACTCAGTTCTTTGGCATTAACATCACTGCAATCTTCAGTAATCTCCCCAACTAGTAGCATTCACCAAGTTAAGGTGAATGATTTTATTCCAAATACAGAGGTCTCTTCCAGCTCTACTACAGCTCTTCCACAGTCTTTTCTTGCATCTGCCTACATCTCACCTGCAGCCAGTTCATCTCATGACATAACGCATACGCATAAAAACAATACTGAACTAAGAAAAGACAAAGACTTGAGAGATGTACTTGGCTCTCCAGTTCTCAAGGTACCTAGAGAATTGCCAGATACTACCACAGAAGGTGAACGTGTTGCCTCTACCTGTAACATCCCTTTGCCACATAAAGGTAGCTCCGTTTCCACCATGCTAGATGAAAGTGCTCAAAATGGAGAGGAAGTCTGTACAACAGCTCCATCAAACGACCTAGGGGATCAGCCAGAACCTCAAGAATCAGACTTCTACAGAGAATCAGAAGACACAACAGAAGAACTGATAAAACTCTATATAGAGGAGGATCTGACACCTGACAATTTAGAATTTCCTATAGGAAGTAGAGGAGATTCCATAGTGTGTTGTGAAGGACACACCTCACCGAATATCAATAAGGTATTTTAATTTCTAAAACTTGTGGCTTCTGTGTTCAGATAGGTAACTCAGTATAATTTTTCTCTGCCTTTTCTTGCATTTGTGTTTTTGTATTGTGTGCAAGCATAGTTTCATTCTGTGGCATTGAACAAAAATTGCCAGTTAAGGCACATCCCCTCCTCAGAAGCAGGTGTTGACACCACTGTAAGTTCTATGGTGTTTCAGTCCTGCTTCTCCTCTCCTTTCTGTCATCATTGGCTTCTATCATCTTCCAAAAAAAGCAAGGGAGTCATTCTCCTCGCTGTCCCACAGTGTGCCACCCTTCTGAGCACAAGACCCCAGAAATGTCATCAGTAGAATTCAGAGGGAAGGATGAGTCTCCTGTGGAGACTCAGGCGTTTGTACCTCACATGTGTCACTTCACCAGCTGATATATTTATAGCAGACTGTTACTAGAATGTGACTAGTAACAGATCAGATTATGCTTGGCAGTTAAACATATCCTTCCCCATACAGCCTGCCCTCGTTCCTCTCTGGGACAGTGCAACAATGAACTATCTATCTCATGTTCACATCTTCAGTATGTGCTAGCCATTAAATGCCTTGATATTGCTATGCAGTTTGTGTGGTTTCCACCCAAATTTTTAGAACAAAATTTCTCTGTACAGCACTTATTTTCCAAAGCATTTGTTTTATGTGCTTGCATGAGCCACTCTAAGCAACTTCCTGAACAGACTCGCTCTTGAAATGTTTTAGGTGAAATGTAAAACTAATTAATTAGAAAAATTTTGCAGACTTTATTTGCCCTTACTTGACCTGAACAACATGGGAGAAAATAGTAAGAATAAAGGTGAAATCGACTGCCAAAAATAGCAGTTTGTTTTAATTTTTGAGAGAAGAATTTTCTCCCATAGTTGACAGACAAATAATAATTAGCATCCTATTTCTGACTGTCCATGTTTGTTACGGGACTCCTTATTTGACATTTTATATCCATAACAGCTGTTTGTATAGCATAATTACTTGTCATCTTTTTTAAATGTTTAAGACAGCTCTGCTATCTACGAATACGTCAGGAGAGTCTGATACTCCTTTCCACCTTCATTCAAATCTACCATTTCACTCTGCCAACACATCAGCTTCTCACTTTGTTCTTACAACATCCCACTCCGCTGCTTCCCTCTCACCTCCTCTCTCTAAACTCTTACATGAGCAGGAGAAAGATTCACTGAAGGTAAAGGTAACTGCTCCTCTCAAGCATGGGTTGTTGAAAATCTTCACTAATATTAAATAACTGCAAGGCTAATACTAAGCATCTATTGTCTCCCTTAACATTCAGTAACGTAGCACGTGGAGGATTAAGATAGGCCTTCTTCAAATGAAAAGCAAGGTAAAACTGTAATCTCCACAATACAATGAAATACATAGCTCTCTCCAAAAGTAATGCCTTCTGTTTATTTCCATGGAAACTACAACAGATACAGAGACATAAAATAACACCATTTGATAGAGCAAATTCTCACCATCAAAACAGAGTCACCATCATTAGCTATGCATTTCTGCCAGTGATGAACAAGAACCAGCATGCTGTACTAGTAAAAGTCTGTACCAGCGAAGGAGGATTCACTGTCACCACTGCTAAAATACACCACCCACTGCCTCGGTGTGCTCATGTCCACTGTCTGGTCTCCTTAAACATTCATCAAGCACCAATGAATATCAGTGAGTACCATTTTTTCCTGCATGGACAAATTCAGTGCCGTACCTTTGGTTCTTACACACATCCATTGTCAGACTGCCCCTCTGCTGCCATCTGTCACACGGCAACAAACTGTAATGGCATATAGGTGGGAAGCTTCAACCTCCACTTCCATACCACCAACATCCACGTCTGACTTCATGGGACAACATAAGATAATAGAGGAAACACTACTTTTGAAGCTGCCTTACAAGATACTAGTACAGAACTACTTCCAAAAGGTCATGACAGGACTTCAGTAAGTCATATTCAAATGAAAGAACAACATCCAAGTACACAGAAATGAAGTAATATTTGTACTAGAAAACACTTTTTAATGTCAATCCAAAGCCAAGGAGAACAGCTCTAAGTTTCATAGTAAAGCACAACTGCACAGAGTAAAATTCTAAATCATCAATCAATTAGTCAAGGACTAAACAAAGATTATTTCCTCTTCAAGACTACACTTTCTGTCAGCACTGCAATTCTGAGGCAGAAAAATGAGTTCTGGAAAGCCTGCAGCTCTGAACAGATAAATTCCCAAAGCAACTTAGACCCAATGTCAATTTCCAGTGATGACTCCCAGAATCCGCTTATGACAAGGAATAAAAGTCCAAGGAATTAAAAGTTTGAGAATTTGTCCTGGGAAAAGCAATCATTTGCTCCATGGGAAAAAAAAAAAAAAAAAAAAACATTGAAAAAAACCTACCACATCTTAGATTATGTATTAATGGAAAATCTAAGTGTAATCCACTTCTTAAGGTACACAAGTTGCATTGTTTTGGCTGTCTTTGCAGATACAAGATTCACAATAATGAGAACTAGGAGGAACAAAACTGAGGGAAAGGCATTAAAAAATTCTAGCTCTTAGTTCTATTTGTAAATTATTGCAGAAAATAATCTATTAATTACAACATTTCTGAAATGAGACAAATTTCATTCCAACAGTAGGTAAGTTTGTTTGAGAAGTCAACAGAGACAATGTTACCAGGACAGCTGCAGTTAAAAAAATAAAATAAAAATTGGGACTCAGCCATTACTTCTTCCTACTTAACCTCTGACTTAAGTTTTAGAAAGAAGAACAGACAGTTCCTATCCTATTCAGTTTGTACATGCCATTCATTATTGAAATCTTACTACAGTTGTTAAAGCAAAAAAAATAAAAAAAATAAAGAAGGGAAACATTTCCAGCACTCAAGCACTTCCAGTGAAGTGGTTCAGGGAGTTCTTGAAACTGTATACCTTCATAACGTCTGTTAATGTAAACATACATCCAAACGCATAGAAGTATTTGGAATGAGGTTCAACTCTAACGCATGACCTGGGATTCTGGACAGTAGAGTACAAGTAGCTATATGGAAGAGAAGCATCGCTTCTCTCCATGATGGTGGGAGGGACATATTTTCCAAAGGAAGACCACTAAAGACACTTCCAGAGGAGAACTGCTGATGTATTCCTGCCTTCTTGACCTCTGCTGATTTCCCTTTTTTGGTCATTCACCCTACCAACTCCTAAAAGGGGGCTGCTCTTCTGACTTAGCACTTTCTACTGGCAAACAAACAAACAAAATTACTAAGAAGAGACTTCCACCATATCAGCGCTCCACTAGCATCACGTGCTGCTCTACCCACTTGCAGCCTCCAGGAATTCACATGTGCCTCCCATCCTTTTAAGTACTGATTCATGTCAAGTATTCAGCTGATTAATGGTGATGTTAACAAAAGTAGGATTTCTCCTTGAAGTACCTTCCATCAAGTACATAATTTGCTTTCTAAATGCAAATTTAAGGTCTGGTGCCTGTTTAACAGCAACAAATAACAACGTTTGTCATTTGTATTTCCAAGGTAGTGTTTCTGCTGTCTACTGTTGAATTTTTCCTGTATTGAATGAGCTACTTAAGTAGATAGAATTCCAACAACCGTTCTTACTCCAAATGCATGCATTATTTTTGAATGATCACTTAACTTTATAAATGCACGTGCCAGAGCAGCAAGCTCTTGAAAAAACTAAAATACTATCTACTACCAATATTATTACATGCACCTGTAGCATACTTGCCTTTGGTTACCAAGGAAAGCACGTCCAATCTGCATGTGTGAATGATGCGGAAAAAGTCCCAAGATGCTTCATTCATAAACACCCAATTGACACATTTTTTGTGATTTTTCTAGGCTAATTTAAAGAGAGAGATATTTGTTATGAGTAAACCTCCTCGTAGTCCTGTGATGACTAAGAGATCCTGCAGCTCCCCTGTCAGAGGTCACAGCTATTCACACAGGGTATGGTACCAGATGCCCAGTGTGCAGTAACAGCATTTCCATATTAAAGGAGCTCAGTGTCTAGTCTTCAGTATTTCGTTTTTGCCCAAGTGTCTGAATACTACCAGTATGTTGTGTTTTCTTCCTGTTGTGCTTCCATACTATGTTTGAATAAAGCCAACAGGTTTCCGTGTGCCAAACTTGTTATAAATTCATTAGTGTATTGTATCTCAGCAGTACTGCACAGTATTTCCAGTGCTACAAGATGTAAGAGAGCAAAGGTCTGCAAACATAGCCTGACTTTTTGTCCTAAACAACTCTTCTTGTTTAAAAGTACTTCTAGTTTATTAAAATTACAGTTTCCAGAAGTCAAAAATTATGTTACATAGGCTTTGGTGATGCTGAAGTACGGTTAGCTCGTGGTTGGACTCGATGATCTTTAATGTCTTTTCCAGCCTGAGTGATTCTATGATCTCTTGATTCTTTTTAGTCCATGTCCTTTTCAAAGTATTTCATCACTACTGCATTGAACTCCGTCAAAACTCTTTATCCAAGCACAGCTGTCCCAGACTCACACTCCTTATCATTTCCCTTCCTAACCATAAAATAGCAGCAACATAATTGTAACAGTTTTATGTTTCTAGAAAGTTTAGTTTGCATACATCTGGACCAAAAATGTATTTTCAGTTATGAAAAGAACCAAAATTACACAGGACTGAGAATCTATGGGCTATATTTTACTTGTATTTTTCCTTTAAGGCTAAATTATTTTCTGCATCAATTACTTAGACACTTGAAAATTATAATGGTATTGCTTTCCACATGGTCCCTTCTGATTTAGATCATCTTCTTTCCGAGTATTTCCTTTTCAAATTTTCAATTTAAAACACGGAGGTTAGTTTAATTTTCAAAGTCTTAGCTTTTTCAGAAGTCCCCTGTTTGCAGCAAGGCACAAGGATGCAGTATATTCTCCATCTCTGAACAGAGATGATTCAGTCGTAGGAAGACCAGGAATCTTATAGCACTGGACCAGCCCCATCTCAGAGAAAGTCCACAGTAAAGTGAATAATTATATCCACAAAAGAAAGAGATCAAGACCTATTTTAATTTTGCTTGTTAATCCAAATAAATTGCATGCAATCAGTATTCTAAAGGGACTGTATTGGTCGATATTTAGTGCATTTACGAATTTAATTCCAAATCCACAAGAACACATTTACACATTCAGAATTATACAGAACTATTTCTGGCAAGGACACATCAGTCATGCATGAAGGTCAAGTATACCACTAGAAATCCTCTCTTGACTACAGACTCCCTAACCTTTTTGAGGTTAGGTCCTACTACTTTTTACCAAGGAAACAGGATACTGTAGGGAACCGAGCTATAGCTGGAATCTTACATCCTTAAAGTGAAAAATAACTTAGCATTTAGGATGGTAAATTTCATGTTATCTCCTCAACACAGCCAGAACTTGCAACAGTTATGTTATAGCCAATGCCACAGTATAAAGAAATCAAAACTTAGAGGAAGAAAATGGGGGAAAAGCTTCTTAAAGTAAGCTCAACTAATATAGAAGGTAATGTAAAAGATCACATTCAAATAGAGAGAGCTCCAAGCTCCCCTGTTCAGATATAGCATTTCATTTCCCCACATCTTACTCTGTCAAAGCTTCCTCTATAGTAGCAAGCTGAAAATCTTCTCTCACCATCATCTGTTTCTGCAGTAGTTAACTAACAGCAAAACACATTAGTACTGAATTATACACAGAAAATCTACCTAATTTCTTTGTGGCGTAGCATATATTCAAAGCATTAAAATCATTTTTACTGTTTGCAAGAAAAATCTGTAACTTCAGTTGAATTCTCCTGCATCTCTGACAATCTTTTGCCATTCAGCTTACACCAGGTTCATAAGTAAGATAAACTTAAGACTGCAATGCAGACATTAAGCAACCTGCCCAGTGGTATGTTCTTTTTTTGTTCAGTACTTCAGCTGTTGAAGGAAGTTTATGAAGAACTGGGATGTCTAATTTGCAATCTTTGTTGTTGGATGCTGCAGTAATAATTTCCTAATACACAAACAGAAGAGAGGAATATGATGGAGAATTGAGGATCAAAGAATATAAACAGACCTTTCTGGCCTTTCAAAACCTGTTCCCTACCTAGCTGTCATCTTTATGAATAAGCTTTGTTATCTACCTGCCAGCATCTTTAGGTACCTTTTAAAATTTACACTACAGACTGTAAAGATGAAAAAGAAAATGTCACAGTATTTCCCGCATGTAAATACATAATCACAGTGAAAATAAATTAACTCTTTTGATTTCACCTGGAGATGGTGAGAAGAAAAAAGTTCTTCAATTTATACTATTCGACTGCAGGTTAGTTACCACACCCTTCTCCCACGGAAGACTACATCATCATAGAGAAAATTGAAGCAGGATGAACTGGAATAGACAAACATGGGAAAGAGAAGCATGAACCACTAACAGAAACCCCATGGCTTCAAGATCAGATTATAACCTACTCAATTCATGAAAAAGTGTTTGACAAAGCTGTGCTTGACACCCACACTCCCCAGATGGTGGCAGTTCCTACAGTTATATCAAGCTGTCAGTCTCTTCAACACTATAGGGCATCCTCAATCAGTGTTGCTCACACCAATACTCTTCCAAGCAGCTGCTCCTCCTCTGTTTCTGGCTAGGGTCATGCTGTACTGTGTTAAATCAGTATCTTCCTAAGCAGGTTTCCATTGGGGGTTCATATCGTTCATTCCCACCATGTGCAGACTTATTGAATATTAGTGGTGTGCGATTTAAGACCAAAAAGTAATTCTTTTCATAAACATTTGCACTGGAAATACATACTATTTTTTTTCATCTTAAAGTAGAATTGTTATTATTTTCAAACAATTACATACACTCTTTCAAAAATTCTTGATGTTCTTGGACTCCTAACAGCCTGCATGGCTTTGTGCTGCCCCTTGAGCTGGAACAGAATTAAAGCATAGCATGTTATGCCTGCCAAGTCAGTACTGTGTGTAACGTAAATTGGATTGTTCTTTTGTCTATGGATGGTCTAAATTCTGCAATTCAGTGTATGAGGTTTTGTTTCACTTAACTATAAATATACTTCAAGTAATGTATAAAGTTCATCACTTGCATCTAATTTTTCCAATGCTATTTCTGTTTTGCTGTGATGAGGCAGCAAAGTTCTGTTCCAACTTCCTACTATGCCATAAACAGACTGTTGATGAAATTCAGTTTTGTTTTAGTTTTGATCTCGTCCTCTCCAAAAATCAGTTTTCTAAACGTGCCAAGACTCTATTGCTTGCCATGTCTCTTAAGAATTTATTGTGAGGTTGTGGGGGGCGGGGGGGGAGGGGGCATGTTTTAAACAAAATGGAATATGAAAGCTGAAGCAACTATGCATCGTATGCCTATCCAACTACTTGGATGTTAGACTATAAATCTTTATTACATTTCAAATCATTTCATTTCAGCCACAGCGCCCTGTGCTTGCTCATGAAAACATACACAGTGGGGGGGAACCGTAAGTATACTTCTTGTCTACTAAAGCAAACCTAACATTTAAGCAACAGCCAGCATATTCTCAAATAATTTGTCCATCTACCAAGTACAGCTTTGAAGAGATTTCGTAAATTTACAGATAACCACATGATGCAGGAAGATATCCAACACAGTCCCAAAGTTTTAGTCATATAATTTACATCAAGCTCAGACTTGCCAACTTAAAGTTCTCTATCATTTAATCTATAAAAGGATAATAATATTGTAAGGTTTGACTTGTTTGGGCTGTTTTTGTTTTGTTGTTTTTTTGTTTTGTTTTGTTTTTACTATTCTTATTGCCTCCATTGTTCCATCTTAGCAGAATACCAGTTAAAGCCTTTACATGAATTCAACACATCTGCTTTACTGACCACGCAAATTAGTCAGAAACCATTCTGAACGTGAATTGAGAAAAAAATAATTTGATAATATTAATCACGGGAACACAGAAGCACGCTTCTGTGTAATCCACATGAAGTTAAATATAAGGAAGCCTTTGAAAAACTAGATTTCAAGTTGTATTTTTACAGTGTAAGCAATAAGGATTAAACTTGTAAAATTATTTTGGTGCTATTAAAATGCAAGTTCAGTGCAAGACTGTTTCAATTTCTTATTTTTTTCCTCTAGCGTAAGAGAGCTTCGGAGCTAGATGAATTCTCCTAAATGCAATTAAGGCTTAGCATCTAAAAACATACAGCAGCTTAGCTGACGAAATGGCAAAATAAAAGAGAGGCACAGTTATCAAATGATAACAGGACCACAAATAATATATAATAAAAATTGGACATTTTGCTTTCAATCTCAACCAGATCATTTTTCTCAAGCTCTGGGTGGGATGGCTGAGCATACTGAAGCACCCATCTTCAATGTAGTTTTAGTAGTGCATGACTAAAGTTACTCAATTCTAAAAAACTATATATATTTAAACTGTCAAACATATATTGTCTCAAATATGCATTCTGTCAGTGTTGTAAACTGTAGTCATCTTTCCTATTTAAGGAACTACTAACAAAAGGAATTCCAAGCAAAATTAGTGAAAAAGAGAATGAAGTTACTACAAAAAGAATTATGAAAATGAATTAGCTAGAAATGACTAAGATTAGATTTCTCAAGTACAAAGAATGCTAACTGGAAAGTTTTTATAACTGTATCGGTTTAAGTCTTGTTCGTGACACGCTATATCTCCAACTCCTTTGTCTTCAGAACCTGCATTTAATCAGTTTTGGAATACCATTATAGCTCTGCTTTCCTGGAATTAAAAGAAGCATGACTGATGTTTTTTAGTTCCACCCCCCCCACCCCCCCTCAATGTTGTTAAGCAACACGTTTGCTAGGCAAATGACCAAGGGTAATTGTTAAACGATTGTCCTGTTCCATTTTGTTAGTGTCATTAAAATACAAAAATGAGACTTTTCAATTTGAGGAGATAACTGCCAGTCATGAGAAAAAAAGGTGAAAAATTACTTTTTCCTGGAACTGTCTCTCGTTTCTCCAAATCACTGGAAAACATTTGGCATTGCACCCAAAGTAAGTGTGGCTTATTCAAGAAGACAATCACTCCATCAAGCCTAGCCCTGTCTGTATGTATGGTTTTCAAATGGGACCTTAGGAGCAGGACTTTTTACTGAAATAGGTCAAATTTACACTATGGAAAAAACTTCACATGAACGATGCAGAGCTAATGGAAACGTTCTCTGCAATGCTTCAAAGGGAGAGATACTCAGTTTTCATTTCAAAACTCTTAAACAATCAATCATCACCATGATGTCCATTTCCCAACCCCC
>VXAB01006225.1:302203-317596 GCA_013399175.1 Odontophorus gujanensis
CCAATTTTCCCTTCCCCCCCCCCCCCCCCCCCCCCTTTAGCATCAGTTCATTGACTAAAACTTCACACTGTTGCTCTTCTTCCCTTCCTCCAAAGATAATTTCTCTTCCTGTTTTTCAGCAGTTGTACCCTGCTCCTTTACATGCAGACAGCCCTCGCTGTGCATAGGCATTTAGAAAAACAGACAGGTTCCAACCCTGTGGAGCACAGTGGCTTTTGCAGCAATCTCCCCACAAGCTGCCTGGCTCACCACCTTCAGCTCCCCATTACAAGTTCCATGAAAATCTAATAAAAGATTTTGAGAAATTAAAAACAAGAAATATAGTAGTCTCATAGCTCTTTGCAATTATCCACCTCACATCCTTTAATCTGAAGCCCCTGGCAGAGGGGAAGGAAACAAGACAGGGAAGGAAACAAGACGGCGTCTGAACGCTGCTTGAATTTCTGTCATTATGTCTCTGATAGGATTCAAGATGCTCCCTTGCTCTCAGAAAGACTTTTTTACTTTATTTTGTGTTTTTTTTTTTAAGAACTAAAGTTCTTCTGCCTAACCTTGTTCTCAACCATTATCAAAGAGTTGGGATACTTCACCTTCTTTCACATGTGACTGCCCTACTGTTCTCCCCCCTTTTAGCTTCTTCCTTCTGAAAGGAGTCGCTGTGCACGGTTTTTTGTGCCTGCTTTTTCCCTAGCACTTCTCAGATTTTAATCTGTTTTAGTACCTGTCCAACCCCAAGGCTGCTGAGACAGCCCTGAGACAGTCAGGCACATTGAAGGCAAGAGGTACAAATGCATATGCTAACTTGTTATCTACCTCTTAGGAGGTGCCCACTTTGGAACTTATTCCTTCTCATTTACCAGCTCCATTTGTTTCTTTTCCCCTTCACTACCTCTGCACATCTTTCTCTCAGGCTCTCTTCACAAATGTTTTCTCCCTTTCACACATTTTTGCCAGCCTATCTCCTCTAAAGGGACTGACATAGAATAGGCAGTTTTAATGATGGAAAGGGTTATTACTATTTCCACACAGCAATTACTGCTCTCCTTCCCATAGAGGTAGGGACCTTTTCTATAGGCAGAGCTACCAGGTGCCAGCTCTCTCCTAGCAGGTGCTAAAAAGCAGCCTGGGGCAGTCCCAGCTTTCAGAGGTAGCACATGTGAGCTGCTCTCTTCCACACCTGCACCACACCGCAGAGCAGGGGCCACGTTTGTATGGCGTACAATAGCTCTGCCATGGTAGTGGGAGGACAGCAGGATCAGCAAAGCAAAAACACGGTCTTCAGTGCTGCTCATGGGGGTTAAGAGGTTAGTGCAGGCTACACCCTCCCTCTAAGAAATTGCATTCTCTGCTTTGGCAACTCAACTATAAAATAATACTTAATCAGAATCATGTTTTAACCAACACTATGACATCAGGCTCATCCTGTGGCCCCAGTCTTCACAGCCCCATTCTTTTAGATAAATTTGGGTACTAGCCTTGATATCTTCCAGCACGCAAAATAAACCCTTTTCCTCTATGCTTGAAGGGAGCATCACTTACGAGTTAATGTTTAAACCAGCTTCTTGTACAAAGGTGCAAAGAACTCTTTCCTCTTTTTAAAATGCAACATTTGTCCTATTTAAGGTTTCAGGCTCTATATAACTATACTCCTAGGAACGAAGATGAATTGGAGCTCAGAGAGGGAGATGTCATTGATGTGATGGAAAAATGTGATGATGGATGGTTTGTGGGTATGTTTTAATTGCTTGCTTTATCATATATTCTTTATTACTGACCTCTGCTGCCCTGTTTGTTTGGTGTCTTACAAATTAATAAATCTATGGCATTCATTATAATAAAACTGAACATGGCTTTAAGAGGGGAAAGCCCCACCAAAATCCTCTGTAGTTAATTATTCACTTCCGTACTTGGGAATTGACTCATGCTTCTAATTTGTTGTACAGCACTGTTCTCATTCTCACATTAACATGGAGTGGACTGTGTATTACTCTTCTTTTCGTAAAAAACTTACATGAGTACTGCTACAGAACTGACTATTTGTGAAAATGGAGTATTACTGAACAAACAGATGCTTAGGTCTAAATAAGGTGGCTAAGTCATTGCATAAACCCTCATGCACACAGTGGCTAAATTCTTTATCATCTTACTGGTCCTTAGCATTTCAAAAATCCAAATTAGCTACAAACAAGTGATGCTGATTAAGTTAAATGATTTCTATATACCAAGTCAAAATTTCAGCACATTAGATTTAGCAGATATTTTAATTGAGCTATACAATTCAATCAAATATGCCTCTATTTGCTTTTTCCTTCCTGAAGTCATAGTTTGTTAAAATTCACAACTCGCAAGTGAAATTCAAAATAACTTAATTGAATGTAAAGAACAGTAAATGCATTTGTGAAAAAATAAAATAAAACAATTAAAAGGACATGCTTTCATAGTGATTTTCCTGCTCTTATTGCCATCTTTCATCTATTGCTTCTAATTTCAGGAACTTCAAGAAGAACCAAATTCTTTGGTACTTTCCCTGGAAACTATGTCAAGAGGCTGTGAATTTTTTTCATTCTTATTTATGCTGCATTTCTGCAACATATCTGCATAAAGCTGCTAGAAAACATGCTACGCTGGCCTTCCGTTTTCTTGCTTTCAGTCTCAAATAGAGGCCATCCAGTTCATCCTCATCCCATCCCATCTGCCAAATCGTTCCAGCAGTATTACAGCAACGACTACCGTATGAATAACTAAGCTTTTCTGAAACAAGAGGAATCCTCCCAACATAAAAGTACTCCCTGCTTTTAAGTCTTTTTATTTGAAACACAATAGGAAAAGCCTGATGAGAGGTACCCAGAAGAAATGCCATGGCGGGTGGGGGCGTTTCGAGGAGAGGGACAAACTCTTCCTGTATGAGAAATCTGTGGTACTCTCATGAAGTTTGATGGTAAACTAAAATTTTTCAGCATGCATGTACAACAGAGGGAAAGTTGCTGTTTACTACTTAAAAAGCAAAAAAAAAAAAAAGTGTTTTGAGTTGAGTTTCCACATTCTTATTAGCTTGGCAGCATTTGTTGCTTTCACTTTGCTGTATCACAGGTTTGCCTATTGTACTGGTTTACAATGACAAATTATATTATAGGTTTTTTGCCTGCACTTGTATGTTGTAACTTATGCATAGTGACTGTAAAATCTCAAGCAAGCATAGAGAAAAAATGGAGGAACTGCAAATGTTCTGATGGTGCAATGATATTTGCGAAATCCTTTTAACCCCTATTAAAGCTGCAGTGTTTTCTGTTCAAAGATAAGAAGTGCAAGAGGTATATAACCTTGGGAAACAGGATTTAATGAAGAGATGGTCAATGATATAAGCACAGACAATAACAAGCTGCTGATCATGACATTAAATGGTTGTAATCAAAATGCTGTAATAGTCAGCAACATGAAATCTGACAGGTTGATGTTTTTATGTACCACAGGCATTTTAAGAAGCAGAAAGTAAACAGTGGTAGTGCAAAGGATTTTTTTCCTCTAACATAGCCACCTGAAAAATATTCACAAGTATCATGTACTGATTAATTTCACAATATATATACACACATACATATATTTGTATATATATGTATGTTAACAAAACCTGAGTTACACATTCTTTTTTAGGAATTTAGTACTTAAAAAAAAAATCACAAGTATTAAAATTGATGCATTTTAGAGAGTTTTTGTTTTTGTTTTTCCTGAATGAACCAAGGATTTGAAACAGATATTCTCCATATGCAAATGTAAGCATAAATAGCATATGAAATTAAGGCACAGGATAATGACTATGACTTCACGAAAAAAATTCAACTTTTTTTTTTTCCAAGTCAGATTTGTTTTCTTTGGCACCTTATAGATGGCAAAAGCTTCTACTGCATTTCTCATGGGTAAAGGATTGAAAATCATCAACATGTATTTAGTCTCTGTAGCATTTTGTATATAAGTTTGCTTTTTTGTACAGAGCCATTTGGTTGTTGATTTAAAAAAAAATAAGTTTCTTATTTGATCTTTGCCCTCTTTACATACAGAACATTTCAATGCATTTTGCTTTACTTGCTCTATTTACCATAAGCACATCCGAATAGTGCAATTCTGTAAGATAGCATTTTATGCAAAATTTTATTAATTAAAATATGGTTTACCAGCCAAATCTAAATGTACATATGTCTTTATTACTGAGAAATGTCATTAAGACAAAGGTAAAGAAACATCTTTGTGTGGCATACCTTTATTATTGCAGATTTCATGGCAAAAGCTTTATATTTCAAAGGCTTTCAATTTTAAACTAGATCTGCATGCAGCTTTGCTGTGAGATTAATTCCTATCTTTGATGCCATTTACGATTGAAGACTTAAATATCTGTTGCCTGTGATATTTAAAAAGTACCGTTTCTACTCTGTATCTGATTTTAGAAAAATACAGGTTTTTCACACCTGGCTTTCAGGTAACTGACTTTGAATTCCTACAAGCAAAAGGTCTCTGTGGTTTTTTTCTTGAATAGACTTCTAATAAATTTTGCTTGGAGTACACAAGTGTTTTCTCCATCATTTCTCAAAATACATGTAACATACTATTCAGGGGCTACAAAGCTCTTTAACAAGCGTAATCAGTTTTGTTCTTATAGATATTTTATTCTACCATCAGGCATACACAAGCTGTAAATGGGCAACCAGTATTGTGAACACTGTCCACGTCAGTGTCATCCCTAAAAATCTGGAATCCAAAAGCAACTCTCTGGACTTTCTGTACTGACAGTGCTAACACAAGGTAATTTTTCTGTTGCCAGAGCTGGCCTTTGCTGCTGAAGCACAAAGATACATTACTGAAGCCTTTCGTATCTCACAAAAGTTCTACACCCTAATTCTTTCCTTAAACAAAAGAAAAAGAGAGAGTGACAGTGTAGAAATAAAATTTAAGGAAAATACAGGCCTGGGAGGGAGTATCACATGCTTGGGACTCTACCTGCAGCACTGTTATCCCCTGTTAACGCCTCAGTCTGGCAAAAAGCAGCTTGCTGTTCAAAGAAAACCCAAACCCACAGGAAACAGCACACACAGGCAGCAGCCTTCTTTCCCCAAGCAGTTACTCCTGGTGCCTCGGGGCTCCCTGGTTCTGCTCTTCCATCCCTGGCTGGCCTCCACTGCCAGAATGACACCTCCCAGACACGCTGTACTGCACTCTTATGATGAAGGGTGCAGCATTCTGACACAAATAATCTATTTCTGACTTGCACAGCTTTGTCTTTATAATAGCTGGGCTGTTAAAATGCCAACAAATAAGCTCCTTTGTCAGCATAAACAGACTCTGCCGGGAGTTATTTCAGTTTGGACAAGGCCTAATTTAGGCAGCAGTGCTGTCTCTGAGGTAAACATGCCCGTACAGCACTCAGCTTAAACCCAGCACACGTCTCTTGCTACAGCTCTATAAACTAATGGCTGATTATACAAGCATGTGTTGTGTGGCTTGCCCTTCTGTCTGCTGTCTGCGTGAAATGCGTGGCATCTGGGCCCTCAGTGGGGTACCGCTTTGCACCAGAGACCTGTGAGAACTATAAGTTGCTTCCAAAACCATGCTCTAAGAAAGATTTTGTTTTTTTTCCTCCAGGAGAAGTTAACCTAAAATTAAGTAAGCCAAGAAGCACAAAAAAAAAAAACCAACCAAAAAAACCCAACAAAAAAAAAAAAAAACAAAAAAACCATCTACCCGGATAAGGATATCTAAACAACACGTAGAGATATTCTGAATGGTTAAGGGTCTGAATTCTCTTTGCTAATTGCAAGAGGGAAGAAAAAATTGTAAAGAATTGTAAGAAGTGCAAGTTGTTGACACAGGAAAAACTGTAGTGTCAATGTTTTAGTCAAAAAGCATTGTAGGGTGACCAGAAACATAAAATTGGAGGACATCAAACGGTACAAGTTATGTTCAGGTAAACAAAACATACTGAAATAGGAAGATCTGTTGAAATTCCTCCTACACTATTTAAGTAACAGACTGAAGGATTTTTTTGAGCTTTCTTCTAAAATTCTTGTATACTCCCTTGTAAATTCATGAAGGGGAATGCACAGGACTGGAAGGTGCCATATCTTTAACCAGAAATAAAGATAAACTGAGAAGAGAGACCTGCAGAATTTTATGCCAGTCAGTTTAATATAAGGGTTTCTTCTAGAAAGGACCTCAGATTTTTCTAGAGAATGGTACAGCAAACCAATTTCCCTTTATCTTACTGTAGCATGGATCTTAATTTCTATTAGGATTTTCTTTTAATGCTATCACATGATGGCTATACAGGCAGGCTGAGAAAAGTCTGTTACAGTGATCCCAAAACTAAATTCATTGCACAGCTGCACTGCATCTCAGATCCAAAAGTCATGCAATCAGAGCTTCCCCAAGAAGCAGTAGATTCTGCTGCCTACCCTTTGGCAAGCTGTCCACCTGCTGTTCATCACTCGCATGAGAGGCAAAGGCCGCTACAAAACAAAATCAAGCAACCCCAAAAAACACCAACCAACCAGGGACACGGAGGCATGAGCTTTTCAAGGTAACACTATATCCCAAAGCTAAGGGTCACCCCAGCAGTTTTAACATTCTGTTGCCCGTGCCAAAGCCAAGTACGTTCTCATTCTGCAATGCCTGGTATTTACCAGCTGCCTTTTAGCTGCTGCTGAACACAACAGTGTCAGGAACACAGGGTGCTTCCTGTAGATTCCAAAAAGCAATGCACAAGCTAATGGGAAGCTAGAATTATGAAGTAAGCAGCTCTAGAAAGACCTCAGGTCATTGCACTAAGTACATTCACCATGTAACTATAAACGCTGTAAGGAAAACCCTGGCTTTGCTTCAGTTAACAGCAAACTCCATTGAAGTTGGTAGATCCTGAATTTGCCTCAAGGACTGTATTGTTAATACATTCTGCATGTTAGCTTAAAAAGAAGACTGCACAAGAGAGAAACACTGAAGCAACTGAATGTCTGGTTTGGGCTGGTTTTTAATCATATCAAAAAGTACAAGAGTGGGCCAAGTCCAGAAAACACTTCCACTGCCTCCACTGCACAGCACAGCCAATAGTAGGTATCCTTCTCTAGGGTCTAGCTGGTACATTCACCTGAAATCAATTGCACATGCCACCGAAGTTGCAACAGCACATTAAAAACTGAACTGCTGGCCCTTTCAGATTTGTCTACACAGCATAATCCCTTGTTACAGCCAATAAAGATCAATCAGATGCAATGTTTTACAGAACCTGGAAGTTTCCACACCAACATGTAGAAAGGGGCTCCTGGTCTGTTCCCAGTAAGCAGGGGATGCTTTAGGCTTTCTTCTGCAACTCCTCAGGTAACCTACACCACGCAGCCATTTGACCAGATGCAAAAAGCACCTTTTTGTTTCATCCACCCCTGCTACCACAAGTTTTAAACTCCTAGCCAAAATTGCTCCGTGGTATCTAGTATTCTCATTAATACATTCACTTGAAAACTACAAATATTATTCTATTTACCTACCAAGAATATAGTAAAATCCATTGAAAGGGAAACAGAAAAATGAATTTCTGCTTGCACATCCCTGACTCAGATACTGCCTAGGTCAAAGAAAGTGATGCTGGTGACATGCAGCTCTTATTCACATAACTTCTGAGACAGAGAAAGACTAACAGAAGTTTCTAGGTTAATGTGCAGCGACAAAACCAGTAAAGAGCTTGAACAGCACTCCAAGTATAATTTTTGTTTTCATCCTACTGGTTGGTAGCGCTGTGCAACTTAATTCTTTAGCAGCTCAGAATCTATGATTCCCAAGTCCTGTTTCATTTGCTTCAGTGAATCCCATATATAAATCATTACAGAGTTTTGCCCTCTAGTATTATATTTAACTTCTTTTTCTTCAGGAGTCATAGAGGAGCAACATGCTAACACACTATTTAGTCTACCAGAAAAGTAGAAAGCCTGCTTACTGAAAGAACTGTACCACTGAGCAGCTGCAGCAGTGATGTCATGTCTAATTGCGGATCTGATGCAGAGGGTTCCACTGCACAATGGCATTACATCACAAGCAGCTCCATACGGAAAAAACAAGTGTTGTCTGACAACCACAGACGCGTTGCTAGGTTCATCCTCAGAACAGATACTCTGGTCTCAACCATTTACATTTCTTGCTGCCAACACAAATAAACTCTGAGGCCCTTATTTCACACCCACATACACGCATAGGACAGTAATCCCCCTACATTTTCCATCCATCAGGAAAAAAAAAAAATCAATTTTTAAAATAGCCAAATAATAACGTAGTTCTGTTTCCAGTGAAGAGATACCAGACAGTTGCACACAGCAACTCTTGACATTTCTCCTGTTAAAAGGAGAAGAAATTTCTGTCACACGCTCTCATCTCACTTTATGAGAGGGTCCTGTACTCCCTTGGGCCCACTCCAGATGCCTTGCTCTAGCTCCAGCCAATTTGAATAGTAGGTTCCTATTTAACTACCAAGTTCTTTAACACTTCTATGGCCATCTTAAAATGACTCTACTCCATTTTAGTTCATTTCAAAACTTGCTACAAGCATAGAATCATAGAATGGCCTGGGTTGAAAAGGACCTCAACAATCATCTACTTTCAAACCCCCCTGCCACGGGCAGAGTCGACAGCCACTAGAGCAGCCTGCCCAGAGCCACATCCTGCCTTGTCTTGAACATCTTCAAGGATGGGGCATCCACAATCTCTCTGGGCAACCTGTTCCAGTGCGCCACCACCCTCTGAGTAAAAAACTTCCTCCTAACATCTAACCCAAATCTCCCTTTTCTTTTAAACCATTTAACCAGTTTAAAACAATTCCCCCCTTGTCCTATCACTATCAGCGCACATAAACAGCCGTTCTCCCTCCTGTTTATATGCTTCCTTCAAGTTTTGGAAAGCTACAATGAGGTTCAAGCTAAACAAGCCCTCAACCTTTCCTCATAGAAGAGGTGCTCCAGCCTTCTAATTGCCTTAGTGGCCACCTTCTGGACCCGTTCCAAGAGCTCTGTGTCCTTCTTGTGCTGGGGGCCCCAGGCCTGGACACAATACTCCAGATGGGGCCTCACAAGAGCTGAGTAGAGGGGGACAATCGCCTCCCTCTCCCTGTTGGTCACCCCTTCTTTAATGCAGCCCAGGATATAGCTGACATTCTGGGCTGCAAGTGCACACTGCTGGCTTATGTCCAGCTTCTTGCCCACCAGGACCCCCAGGTTGTTCTCTGCAGGGCTGCTATCAAGGAGTTGCATAAGTACTAAAAGAGTAATCAAACCTGTATCACGATTTTCCCTTTCCACTGAGACAAGTAAGCACACAGTGGAACCAGCAATGCAGACAACAGTATGAGTAGCACAAACACGTGGGTCACTGCACTGCTACTGCTGCTGCTGCCACCATTTACCAGACAAACCTAGAGCACAACTAGAAGCTAGTGCTTCACACTCCAGGGTGAGGGTTAACACTGGCAGCTGTAACGTGAAACATGTACAAACACTGGCTGGCGCAGGAGCTGCGAAAGGCTTTTCTTACACTACTACTGATTCATCTGTTATAGATAGGTGTTTTCTACATGTAACTGGAAATATTCGAACAGGTGAGAATCAGCCCTTCCCCCTCTTAAACCAAGGAAGAGAATAAATTAATGCGTCAGAATGTCTGAGGTAGTAGAAGGCAACACTTGCATGCCAGTGGAAAGCTCTGTGCACTATTTATAGATCCTCTCCATGTGCTTTATGGGGCTCTTACTTTTCCCTCCTGTTTCACACTCATTCTTTTCCTGTCAACCCCAAGAGGCTCACTGAAGGAAAGACAGCAAGGTATAGAAGGTGACACTCTACAACTGAAAAACACTAAGAATCTGTTTTATTGCATTCAAGGTCTTACGCTCTGTCTCATGCACCACCTTATCTAGATGTTTCCCAAAAGCATTACCTGCAGCATAGATTCATTGAGCATGGGGAAGACCTTCAAGATTATCAAGTCAAACCATCAACTTCATAAAATCATAAAGGTCCCTTGCAACCCAAACCATTCTAAGATTGTCTAGTTTCAGCTCCTCTGCTACAGAAGCAGGGATGCTTCCCACTAGATCAGGTTGCTCCAAGTCCCATCCAGCCTGGTTTTGAAGGCCAGGGAGGGTGCACCCACAACCTCACCGGGCAACCTGTTCCAGTGTCTCATTAACCTCACAGTAAAAGAGTTTGCTCCTAATATCCAGTCTAAATCTACACTCTTCCAATTTAAAGCCATTTCCCCTCATCCCATTGATGCATGCCCTTATGAAAAGTCCTTCCCCAGTTCTCCTGTAGGCCTCTTTTGGTGGCATCTAGGTGCTGGATGGCAGCTATGAGGTCTCCGTAGAGCCTTCTCCTCTCTATGCTGAAAAGCCCCAGCTCTCTCAGCCCGTCCTCATAGGGAAGGTGCTCCAGCCCTCCCATCACCTTTGTGGCCCTCCTGGTCATCATCACCTAAAACTCAGAACTTTCACAGATAGAAGATGACTCCTGCATACTGCCAGAAATCTATGCTGCCCAACAGCTTACACAGAGCACCATTAGTATTGGTTTGAAGGTCCCAAGTTAAATCCTGACATTCGCACATAAGGAGACTTCAGTGAGTTGTTTTTGAGATTTTGACAGGGCAAAACAGAAATTGCTGAAGTGTGATGGACAGACAAAAGGAAAATCTAGTCTTCAGGTGCACTTTTCTGTGTGTGTTTCTGACTTTTTTTTTGCTTGTTTTGAACTTCGATATTTTTTTATTGAAGATGGGAGGTAGAGAGGAATGGTATGGATCATAAAAAAGATTTACTCCCAGTCCAAATGACTTCCTCTTTAGACTGATTTACCTGCCTTCACAATGTGCAGTGGGAATTTTCCTTGAGGGTCATCCCTATGGATAGATTACCCTCAATTTCCGGCCTGAATTTCTTTACTAGCGGACAACTTTAGGAAATAAAGTTCCCAACTATATATATATAAGTATTAACTCCCCACATACTGAGTAAAGCAAAATTGAATGCTTAAATATTGATTTGAGACTGTATTTGTGCAAATTCTACCTGACAGTTTCTATTTCAGATGCAGTAATTACTTGTTAATAAAGACAAGACTTCATCATAGTTAAATTTCTCCGAGTTTTTGCCTACACTGACCTTAGATTCTTTCACAGTATTTACAGCTTTTTCTAACATTTTCTCACCGCACGTTTACTCCTACATTCACTAAATAAAAGGAAAGAAAAAGTGCAATCAGGGCAAAGTGTGAAATGCATAATTAATTACTTTTATTCAGTATTTGATTTTGCTGTTAAGCAACTAATTAGTGGCTGTTGAAAAGCTGATTATGTCCTTTTAAGTAGCAGAAAGAAACCAAAATTATAACTAGGAAAATAGCTAAGTATAAGCTAAGTTTAAGTATTAAGCCTGAGTAGCTACAGTGCACATCAAGATTCTAGGATCCAGCTTTGTGGCCAGCTACAATCTGAAGCTGCTGATCTCTGGCTCTTGTCCCACCTTATACTTAAAACAGAACACCATATTTGTCTTTCAGCTGTTGCTGTTTGTCATGATCCAGTAAATGCAGCCAACTCTCCCATAGCAACTACTTTTATAAGGCTAAACTCAAGCCACACAGTAAAAGAAAAATAGCTATAGGATACGGTAGTTTATGGAACATCAGATAACAATTGTACATTATGGATTTTTGATGCCTGCTTCTTAGAGAAAACATTCAGAAGGTTTGGTATTCAGGCCACAAAAAACTGTGTTGTTGTGTGCACCTATGATCTCATAATTAGTTAGAATACGAAGTCTCATCTCATGGGAGACCATAAACAGATCAAAATGGAGAGAAACTTCAAAAGAACTGAGGAGCCCTAGTCAGGATGGACAGTGTAGCTTCCTACCTTACTTCTCTTGCATAAAGATACTTCAGAATTAGGGGTTTTGTTTGTTTGGTTGGGTTTTGTTTGTTTGCTTTTTTAGTGAACCCATTATTTACAATAGAGGGCATTCTTAATGTCAGACATAACACTTAAATTATAAATAACAAAAGAAAAAAAAAACTGATTTAAAAATCATTTCATCAAGGCTAAGGCCAGCCACAAAGTAGAAATCACAACCATACCAGTACAGGTATTTTCTTCTTTATCAAGAAGTGACTCCTTTGTTTGACACTTCAATTCAAATCTTTTTCAAGGTACAAACTTTTATTGACAAAAAGAATTTCAGAAGGGGGAAAACATACAATGACACATTTCCACAGGGGGAAATGTATGTACACACACGCTCACATTTTTGATCCTTATGGTAGTTGGCAGAAACTTCAACACTCCAAGAATAGCAAGATTTCCTTTAGTTGTTATTGGATGAAATCTCTTTTTATTTTTAGTAAGTATGCTAATCTCTTCAAAAAACATTTTCTTAGAGAAATACTGCTACCACCTCCTGCCTGAGTGATTTCCCTAGTCAAGACAAATTACACTATAGATCTGTTCCTAGAGTCCTGAACCTTCAAAATTCTCTGGAATTTTGGTCACATCACATGCTGCAGAATAAGGTAAGCTCCCTCTCTAGTAGCAGCACAGGTAATCTCCACATTAAAAAAAAATAAAAACCTTTCCTCCTCTAATTTGCTTTCAAACCTTGTTTATTGAAGGAGCAGAAAAAGGCTAATCTTGCAGGCCTGTAGTCACTCTACTTAAGAGATCACATTTTAAAATTACAACATATATTCCTATAAATTACCATAGCAGGGACATCATACCACAGCATCTCATCCCCACTTTAGTCTCTGAATACGATAAGTCACATACAGTGACTGACAAACAGGGTAACAATGACAGAGTACACGTTTAAAATAAAAGCAACACATTGGTGATACGTACTCAGCAGGATGGTGACTGGTTAAAATCTGAAACACTAGCATCCAGCAGCTGCTAAGGATCTCCAAGTTCTGCTAATTACTATCTAATGAATTTCCAACATACTCCTTTAGAAGGATTAATGTTCCCTCCATCACCTCTGCTGTCTCCCTGTTCCTTATGACCTCACTTGGTTCAAAAAGAGCCACACAGCCTGCGAGTTTAAGCACATTGTTAATGCTTGACATGTGTCATGTAACGCAGCACAAGAAAACACATGCACTTAACTACCATTAGTATCCCAAAAGCACCAGTAAATGGATTTTGCCCCACACAAACACAAGCATCCCTCCAGTTTTCAGCTCATGCACCCAGGAATATCACAGTGAAAGCTGTTCCTCTGCAGTCATTGCCCTCTCAAGATCCTTAATTTCTACCCCAGCTATTGCAAAAAGGCTCAGACAAGAAGTAATAAGGCCTCCAAAAAGCAGCCTCTTCCACTTCTACCAGAGTCCACAGGCAAAGCCACAACATCTGGTCATCAGAAGTATACAGAACAAATGACAGGTCCATGTGCATGTTGTCAGAGAAACACAGTTGTAAGAACAGCCAGTAGCCACTACAAACAAACAAATTAGTAGAAACTCACTTTTTTGAACCTATGGTTTGGGAAGAACAGGAGATAAGTCTCTTGATCCCAGTAGATATCTTCACCATCCCTTTAATAACTATGATAAGCTTTCCTCTGGAAAATGTGAGGCCAGAACTGGGGTGTCTGAAGAATTATGTTACAGTTCTTGTAGATACGTGTCATTACACAACGAACAAAGAATTTTAACTGTTTTCTTGAATGCAGCTTTATAATACATAAAATGAGTTTTCAGAAATCCAACAACTTTTATGCATTATTCGTTCAAGTAATGCTTAATGGCAAGCACATCAAATAGTTGTTTAACAGCTACTTTATGCTGCGTAGAAGATTATATATCTAAGAGTCAGCATGTTAATTTATGAAGCATACTGGACTGATCTGCTGTGCTGGCACTCAGCCTTACTAACTTCATTCCAACTTTACTCTTCTGGAATTAGCTCTTTCAATTCCCAGTGCCAAAATGGGCTTTAACTTTAAACCTAATAAGGGATTAGCTTGCCAAATTTGGAGGTGACGTTTGATCCTAGCTATTAAAGGGAGCAGAACTACCAATAACTGAATGACTTGAAAAGAAAAAACAGCAACTTAAAGAGTCGTGTTCCAGTTCTAGTCTTTAGGATTCTCCACCATAACTTTTGCTGGCTTTCAACACAGAAGGACAAAGCACTTTTTTTTATACGAAATCCCTGCAGAAAACATTAAGTTCTCATAAAAATAATAAGGCATGAAATTGGAGAAGCACGATAATTAGGCATGAAAATTGAGAAGTCTTTTGCAACTTACTTTTTGGCTAAGAATCATAACTACAGTATGTGTTGACATTACATTAGGTTCACATATAAACCAATACAGGACAAGAAATTTATTCTCAAGTCACAACAATATCTAACTCCAATAACATAAGAGAAGGCACAGTAGAAATACTGCAATGGAAGTAACACTTCAGGTAACCAGTATGCTAGTGGGAATCATAAAAACACAGTTGGAAATTCAACGTGCATCTGTTAATTTGCAGAGAAGTTCCCAAAACAAAGCCAAGCAGGACTTCAATATCTTTATGTGATGCAAGCATCTCAATCAATTCAAAATGCCTTTTAGATTTTCTTTGAAAAAACAGAATCACACCAATCACATTATTTTATACAAGCCTCCAATTCCTACTTTGCCTTTTATAAAAAAAGGTAAACAAGGAAAATCAGTGCATAAATTTCAGGCAAGGTGAAAACTCAAAACGAGCACATCTGTGATTAGTGAAACAAGTCTTTTAAAACAGAAAAATACAGTTTCTTTCAACTTGCTTAGATGTTCATGGAATAGAATTCTGAAATATATTATGATTGCAGAAATTTACTTTCAACTTATTTTTTTGTTTAGACCACATCCTTAACATAGGCTTTAAAAGGCTCTAATGCACCTACTCCCCACTTTTTAGGAAGCTTCTTGTAGAAAAGAAATAAAAGAGCGCATATACCCAACTTATTGAGTCTGCAGACAAAAAAAAAAAAAANTGAGAATATTTTTTTTCTTTCTACCAAGGTTTATTCTGGTTCTACAGCCTGCAAAAAACCATTCCAGTGCTTTAAAGAAGGATGAATCAGTGTTAAACATTTGTTTTTGTTATGTTTTGTTTTTTAGTAATGAAATCTAATCCCATTCATAATTTTCTTTTTGGGGGGTGCATCCACTGTATTGATTTATCAGGAAAATATTTCCTTAGAATCAGAGAACCCTTAGAGTTGGAAAGGACCTTTAAATGTCATCTGTTCCAACTCCCCTGCAATGAACAGGGACATGCACACCTAGATCAGGTTGCCCAGGGCCTGATCCAGCCTTGCCTTGAAAATCTCCAGGGA
>VXAB01006225.1:321315-333032 GCA_013399175.1 Odontophorus gujanensis
TAGCAAGCCACAAATAAAGGAAAAATTCCTCAGAAATTCTGATGCTAACTTTCCTAACCCACAGGAAAAAAGTTCTCAGCATATCTTACTGGGAAAGACTTTCACTGTACAGATATGAATAGACACAGATAAAGACATTCAGCAAGAGGCAGATGCCAATTTCATATTGAAATTCACAAATAAACATGCTACCCACACCAGAATTTATACAAATAGCACAAACCTGCATTTTATTCTTGCATCTCATTTATTCTTTTTCTGTTCAGAGTCCCGTCTAAGAAAGGTAAATGCATGGGGTGAACAAAGGTGAGTAAGGCCTCAGACATAATAAACAACAGGAAATTAAAAACAAAAAATAAAAATAAAATAAAAATAAAAAAGCACACTTTTACCCAAAGCCAGAAAATATTATGTGGACTGTTATCACTATGAAATACATATTCTCAGTTTTTATAAGAGCCGTAGATACTGCCATAAAAGAGGACAAATACCGGGCAAAGTGAAGCTTGAACATTTCACATGTTCAGTGTGAAATCACTTCAGCAATATCACTTCTAAGCAGAAATCTGTAGCAGCTTGATAAGACAGCTAGTGAACACATACATCAACACTGCACAATTCCTCCCCTTTCTGAGCAGTATAAAAGGGATGAAATCAGAACAAAGCTGAACTAGCTGATTCAAGAAAACCAAAAAGGATGGAGAACACTATTAAATAACACCAACAACCTAGAAAAGGCATTTGGAACTGTCTTGCAATTGTAGATTTCTACAAAAAGAAGAGGAATCATCAAATAATTCTGCATTTCTCTTCCTCAGTATGAGAAATATGCATGACATCAGCCCCGACTTCTCAAGCCATTGGAGTTGGTGCATGCCATGCTCTCGAGTGACTGTGGCTGAAATACTCAGCTGAAGGGCTGTACAGACTTTTTATGGCAGCAAACTATTACATTACAAGTAAGACAAGATGTGAAATGACAGCCTGAGAGGGAAATCTCCTTATATTTGTTTATATGAAACCGTGAGCAGTCAGAGCACTGCACTGTACATTTAAAACAAGCACCAGCAATACATAAAGCAGGCAACAGGGTGGCTTTACAAAGCCAGAAAGACACTGCATCCTGGAGTTGACTGATTATAAGGCCGAAGGGGATGCTGAAGCAGCAGATAAAGCTGATGTACTTGTAAACTTTCCAGCTGAGGTTTTATTTGTCTGGTTTGGTACTCCCCTCGGTGGGTGGGGAAGCTAGGGACTGGCTGACGTCACCCAGAGCAGGGATAAAGCACAGTGCTTGGGGTGACCACGACATCCTGAGAGTCGGCTACCCTGTCCTGCAGGTGCTCAACACACGTCTTCCTGCAGCTCAGCCCCTTGCACGCGCCAAAGGAAAATAAGCAGGAACCAAGGAGCATCCAGCCACGATGCCACAGAACGTTATTCTTCCAGGACCAGCACCCTGGGGATTCAGGCTCTCGGGAGGAATAGATTTTAACCAACCTTTGATCATAACCAGGGTATGTGCATTGTTCATTTCCTTTCTGTTTACTGTATTTGACACCTGTTGCAGACTTTTGTCCTTTACTTTTCCTAAGTTCAGAGATGAAGCTGTGAGCAGATCAGCAAGCAGCTGCTGGCTCTAAGCAGAGCTAGCTGAAAGCTAACTGCTTTTAAAGTTTTGTGTAACATTTCTAACATTTCTATAATTGTTTTATTGGTCTAAAATAACACTTCTAATTATACCTCAAAAATGAAATTTAAGTGCTTTGGCAGCAGGAAAACTCTGCTATGATTTCCCCAGGCATTCAGATGAGAAAATTAGTTTTGAGCCTCTGAAGGCCAGAGCCCCACTGCTCCCACTTTCACCATCAGCCTGAGCGCTCACCGGAGAGACACTGTCTGGCAGCAGATCCTCGTGCCTGCAAGTTTGCGTTCTGCAGAATCTCCGTGCCAACTTCCTGAGATGAATCTAACTTTAATTAAAATCCACACATTGCCTGCAAAGGCAACATTACCTGCTTTTACATCTACAAGTTTTCACTTCCATGAATGTTAAATCAAGGAATTATCAAAAGTTATCTATCCTAGATACGCAAGAAAGAATTTGTCTGTGTTTTCTGCCATATTTAGTAACAGACAATTCACATTAACCCCCTACTAAAGGGCAAATAGTTTAACAACTTACTTGAAGAAAGAAGCATACAAAACAGGCAGCTGTTCCACATCTACAGATATATATATATATCCTGTCATTAAGTAGTTCTGTATTTTTTTAAATTATTATTTTAAAAACTGTGTTAAATACATTAAGGATCAGAACTAGTCCTCCTTACATTTTTGCTGCTTTTTAGCACCTCTAACACAGTAAGTATGCAATGCATGAGCCACCAAACCCCCCAAAACCTTCCCCACCCCCCTCCAAAGCCCTGCACTATGACTCAACATGTACACTATGTCTGGTATTAAATAATCATCAAAAGCGTTGAAGGTTGGATGCCACTAGTGATGCCTTACAGTAAATATGCTTCTAAACATAAGTTCATAGAAAGTTTAATCACCAACTCTTCTTATATTATACCAGAAAAAATTAATACATCTAATCACTTACTCCAGATTCACACTAGCATGAAACAACTTACTTAAGTGTAAGTAAAGGAAAGTGCTATTTGACTTTACAAAACCTCATAAGAAACATTCACAGGATATAAAAAAACCTTTAAGCAAACAGTAGACAAAAACAGTGAATAAAGAAAAAAAATCTCTGGATATTTTGGGGCCTTCACTGCCTTTTATGGGCTTCCAAAAGAAAAATAGTTTCCATTATCTCTAATGAAAAATATTTTAGCGGTGTCTGGTTTGTATTTCCTTTGTGTTTAGATTAAGTGCAATGAAGTTTAAAACTACAGTAACAAAGGATGTTACTATAAATGTAGCTTTCTAAAGAATAAATGACTTTACAATTGACTCATACCTACCAAATGACTTGCAAGACATGTCACCAGCTTCCAGCAAACTATGGCAATACTCAAAAATCACATGGCAAGTAGAACTATGAAATAATATATCTGTATGAGAAAGAACATATTTAAGTCTGCTTAGCTCAAGTTTATAATTTTCATGGTAGATTTGTTTAATTTTATTTGTTGTGGGTTGTTTTTAATTTTTATTTTTGCCACAGCATACATTTAGAAGACTTTTTGAGAAGTATTTATGCTGTAGATGTTCACCACTAGTGAACAATTTGCAGGATTCATACACCCTGCTTTTGGGGGCCTAGGTGTTCATTTTATAAGAAGAAACAACAGTAATCCATTCACATTTGGCTCAACTGTCCTGACAAGAAATAGAGTTTGCTGTAAAATGGTGGATAGAAATTATTTTCAAACATTTTAAATAAAACAATTGGACAGGTGTACATTTAGCTGACTATAATAGCCCCTTGTTCAACAAGAAAAAGCTTTTACTAGGACAAGTCAGAGAGGACCACCACAGAAGAGATCAACATACACCTGTCTAATGAACAGATGCCATCTCAAAAATTCATCTGCAATGTAAAGACCACAGATCCTGTTCACTGGGAGGATGGAAGAACAGGAAGGGGAATAAAAATAGATACATTCAGTTAGATTCTAGCAAAAAAAAAACAGCTAACTGGCAATAAGGAAAGTATTTTTTTAAATCCTTGGAACTTTATGTAGATACAAGAAATTGTCTAAGCAAAACGGATCAAAACCCCAGTCTCTATGAAACAGAATAATTTCCATCCATGCTGAAAAGTAGATAACATTTTGGGTCATGTCTTTAGAGGAATGCAAACCTAGACTTTAAAGTCATATTAAATAAAGCATTACATAAAATTAAATCTTGTGGAAGTTTGAGTAAATAAATAGTAAAACATTATTACCCCTAGATTTCAATTCTGTTTTACTACAGTTACAGATCACAATGTAAGTATTTATATTAACTCAACTTCATGTTTAGCCTCTCAGCCTGCAAACATTCAAAACTTTTCATAAACACTTAAAATATTTATGAAAGTGTATCATGACAAGCGTCACGTCTATTAAACATATTCAAAGTATTTTTCTTCAAAGTGTCATAACAAACATTATCCCACATGGTTTAAGAGTTATTTCTGTCAACATCTCAATGCTCAACAGATATCTTTGTATGTATCCAAATACTGAGGATGCAGGAGCAATAGATGCGCCTTACAGACACGTCTGAAAGAGCAAGGAAAAAGTTTCCTGAAAGCACCAGGAGGGTCTATCTTATGAAGGAGGAATGGCCAAGAAATACTGCACTCATAGCACTGTTTTAAGTCACATTTCACAAGCCACTAACTAGTTCCTTAAGAAAACACCATCACTTATTGAAGTACCTGCAATATCAATATTATAGCTGCAATACTGTGTGATCTCTCAATGCACAGCCTGGTCCCATTCCTTACTTGAGAAGGAATGAGAGAATGGCTGGTTTTGCCCATTATATTTAGAGCATTAGAGAAGCAGCAGACATTCTAATGCCAGCAGCCTCTCCTGCAGTTGCCATTCCATGCATGTCCTCAACATGCTAAACGAAGTGAGAAGCCAGCCCAGGCTACAAGGAGAAGCATTATCTTACCCACCCATTTCTTGCTACAGTGATTTAAGTGGTCTCATTGTGGTTCATTTAAACTAGCAGATGTTGACAAACAGATAATTTTGGAGACTCCAGACTCAGAATCTGCAAGTAACTTTTGATCTATATTCAAACTGATTACTCAGGCACCTTAACACTTCGCTTAATTCAAAATAAGTAAGCCCATCCTTTTGGAGGCTGGTGAGACTAATCACCTCCAGCTGGTTACAAGCACCTGTTTTTAAAGCTTACTTAACTGATGTGATAATAATACATGCACTACAGCTTGTTACAGAGAAATAACAAATTTACAAGTTGCAAAGCAGAAATAAAGCCTGCAAAATAAACCTTAAGTTCCTCAAGCATTTAAACCCATTGAGCAGAGATGGACAGCTAAAAAGAGTAAAGAATGACATTTGTCACTGTTTCGATACTGATATTCTTTTTTGTATACGATGTTTGGTATTTCACCTGAAAAGATCAGGGCTACTGTTACTGAAGTACTTTAATGAGTTCAGGATCCAGGTTAGACACGAGTAAAGAGAAAATATTATTTCAGTATTATCAACATATTCATGAGTACTTACACAGACAACACAAGAAGACAAGCTTGCAGGAAATACACTAACTGCTGTATGTTGTTCTTAAGCATGGTAAACTCACAAATACCTATGTTTCCCAGACAACGGCAAATCACAAACGTGAACATCAAGCACCACAACTGTGTAACAGTGTACTACTTCGCTACTGCCTGAGGTTTTGAGGGAAAACTTAAAACACTTTTTTCAAGCAAATTACCCAATGGTAGCTGAGACAAAAGGCACAAAGTTGAAGTAATTACAGAAATTAAAGTGGAACCTATTTAAATCAGAATGTGTGAAAACAATTTTCATCTACTTTGAAGTTATGATGAATAAAGCACATCTGTGTTGATCTGACAACAGAAGTACAGAGAAAAAAGCAGAACTACAAGGCAAGGCTTTGGGGAGAAATCAGGCATTTGTTTATGTACCCACTACTCCCACACCCAATCCAACAGAAAATAGGGAAGCATAGTGAAATTCATCAGTTTTTAGGTATGAATGCAGCTTCATTCAGAATTTGTTTTTCAGATTACACCTGGAAGCAAGGCTTCTACTGCCAACTTGTGCCCTGGTGATGTTATTGTGGCTATCAATGGCCTAAGCACAGAGAACATGACACACAATGATGCCCAGGAAAGAATTAAAGCAGCTGCACATCAACTTTCCTTGAAAATAGAGAGGTATGTTAACACATCTGCATACTTCTGAAGAAGATACTACACAATCAAACAACTAAAGCACTGCAACCATTATGTAGGATAACCACGTAAAACAGTTTTGAGAATTTCACAAAACCTTTCAGGTTACATCCCCACAGACCTACCTCACCAACTCCAAATCAGGTAATAGTCCCTGGAAGGTATCCTCAGGAACAGGATGAACTTCATCAGGGAACGCACCTGAAGAATCACTGAGCTATGAACTCTCTCCCTCACTACCTCTACTGACTTCACAAGCCTTATATTTACCATAAGGAAACAAACAGTTCTTAACATTCTTAGGAAACAAAAAGCTGGAAAGGGCCATTGTAGAACCCTTAGCTAGCCGTCACTTTGTCAGTTACCTCACTGTTCTACCACTCAGCTCCAGGTGCTTATCACTGCCTCCTACTCTGAAACACCGGGAAAGCTGCTAGGCTATCTTTCCAGTTAAGGAAAGGAATATCATAGTAGACTTTCACAAAAAAAGAGCAAAAAACCAACCAAACAAACAAACAAAAAACCACACAAAAAAAAACAAAAGTTCTCTTACCTGAAATGCAGAAGTCCAGAAATTTACTGCAGTACTTTCTCTCCACTAAAGCTACCAAGAGGAACAACATGCATCTTCACATCACCTAAACAAGTTTGCTTAGCCTTTAATCAAAATCACTTTCCCACCTGTCTCCAAAAGTCAGACAACTCACCAATGCCCTTAGGGAGACACAACACTTTGTTCCAGCTGACCACAATGTTCCTTTCCAAATAAAGGAGTATTTTTCTTGGATGGAGAATTGTCTAGTTACTAGAGCCTAGTCTTTAGTTCAAGAATTCCTACGCTTAATTCCAGTACGTCAGTCTGTTACAGGCTGTTACATACCATTTAACAGCTCTCTTAAGAGGTATTTAAAAATATGGTAAGCATAATTTTCCATGTGAAGTTTCTGCAAATATAAAAATACTAAATATTTGGATTTATTTAGCAAACAGTACTAACTGGGTACATAGTATATTAATGTTTAATGTTATTATTGCAGCATTCTAAAATCAGCTGCCAAATTTTCCTTTGCCTGTGCAGACAGAATTGTAACTGATATTTACATGTTTGCTATCTCCACTGAAGCAATTAGAAGAATTTTCTGTGCCACATCTATTTGCAAATGGATATACTTTGTGTACCTAGATTGTACCCCTCCTCCATTAAAAAGCAACTGTTCCACAGATACTGTGGTTGTGAAAAATATAAACCAATGTTGAGTTTTATGAAAATTCCTTAATATTTGTACTTACTCGTGCAAAATATTAAGGGTATCTAAAAAGCTACCAAACCAAACTGTAAAAAGCTGTCTCTGCTCAGAGCAGAAAGGAACTAGTTTTCCTTTGCGTTCCATTAACTGATAACAAATTATTTCCAATTTTTCACAATCTAAGTAATTGAAAATATATACGTATACTTTTTAATACCGTTTACATACAGTACACAAATATTGTTGAAGCACTCTCATGTTAAAACAGTAACAAAGCATAGAACAAGCTAAACTTTTGAACTACACTACCTTTTACATAGAGATATATAACAGGAATTCAAATTCTTTAACTTCTGCCTTTCTTACTTTCTAGGGCAGAAACTAAATTATGGTCCCCACAAGTTTCAGAAGATGGCAAAGCAAATCCCTTCAAGATAAATTTGGAAGCTGAACCACAGGTATGAATTCTTTAAATTTACCTAAGTGTTTTCATTCATCTACTCATACTTCAAATGATCTCACTTGTGGTCATTAAAATTCTTTTCACTCTATCCATTATCTACCGGTTTAAGCAAATATGAACCATCATAGTTTTCAGATATATGAGCATGATCTTATCTGATGGATGTTTTAGTTTTTCAGCTACAAATAAAACAAAATTTTAACAAGTTACAACACATTCTCATTTTTCTTTAAAACTGTACATATCTCCATAGTTCTACTATGGAAAAAAACACCTCCTTTTATTCTGATACTGTTTAAGTTGCTTTAATTCTTTTAGAAACTTTCTGATGATGTCAGGAATAAATCTCAAACGCCAATGCAATGTACCCATCACATCTCAAAAGTCTTTTTAATGTAACAGGTAATGCAATGGGGAAATTCATTAATGTTAAGTCTCTCTCTTTCCATGCACTTTTCTATTATGCTATAGAACTGAACATTACAAAACTGTTCAATACCAATGCGCTGATCAATAAGCAAATCATTCACCACATCTAAACAGCCCAGTCCTGTTTCTTGTACATGAGCAAAGTAAATACACTCAATTTAAATCCTCCTCTCTCTTCAGGCTCATAACCAGTCCCTGTGCAAAGCTTTTAGCAGAAGTTTCCACATTGTTATCTGTTAACTGTCTAGCTGTCATCTTTAACTAGTGCTTTACTTTATTCGTCATTCCTCCTTTAATATACATAAACATTTGCTGTAGTCTCAAGAGAGAAAAGGAAAAGAGCATTCTGGTTGCAGGCCAGGATCAAAGCAAGTATGTCAAAGTGTTTATTTTGTGCTATCCCAGGGAAAAAAGAAAAATTAAGAGCAGATTCAATTTGAACACATTCTATGCAGCAAATGTTTCTACCCATACTGTTCTCACAGTTGCACTCCCAAACATGAATACAGCATTCTAGTGTTCCAGTTCTCTCTTTTCTGCTCTAAAGCCTTTGTATTAAGGCAAATTTATATTAAGGCAAACTTCAACAGAAACAATCCACCTTCTTCAGCAGTAAGAGACAGTATAATGAAGAAACAAAACAGCTATTTTAAATGCATATTTTTGTGGAATAGCTAGGATTTACATAGAAGACACAGCAGTAGAACAAAGTCACTACAGACTGTACAGAAAATTATGTAGATATGTATTACAGGATCATAATCATGTACGCTGCATTTGCAAGAGGAACTGTTAGTTAAAAATAAATCACAAGACTTCACTAAGTGCTATTTGGCAGGCTGAAAAGCAGTCTCCAATGGGATGTTAGAAAAAATGTTTGTCCTAGATTTAAATAGACCAACCTCTCCATATGGTAGAGAGGTATGTCTACTTCTTTATCAGAAATTCAGGAGTACTGATTAATTTAAATAAATACTAGGTAATACTGCTCAGAAAAGCAGCACTGTTTGTAAACAAATATGCTAAACCATCCTCAAGATGATTTACATTTTAGTTAAATTCTTCCGTTGAAGAACATCCATCACTCCAATCTATCTCTGTGAAAAATTATAGCCCTTTTTTCTGTAAGTGCTGAAATGTTAAACTTAATTTTATGGCTTATTTAGTCACAGCATATGAGACCCTGTGGTGTGTATACCAGCAGCACAAACAGCGCAGAATGAACATTTTCTCAGATGACCATTTGCAGCACAGTTATAATTCGTTCTGCGTAAATCACAGTAGTGTGTGCTGCTGTCAAACAATGAACACAAGCATTGAAGGTCAGGCAAGTGAAACAAAACTCAAAAACAGTACAGTGAGGCTTCAAATCTAAATACCTTATATCCAGAAGTACTGACTGGCCTGCAGAAATGGAAAATCACTGAGTTGTATGAAAAGCATTCCCTCCCTCTATATAACAATTACTCAAAAGGCCACAGATGTTATAAAGGTAGTTAGAACTTTTCACTTTTGCCAGATATATGATTTAAAGTACACTAAGAAAGTTGCACAAGGAGGGAAGTCAATAATTTAAAATCCATTAGAAGCTAACTACATAAGAATAATTGAACTTAAACAATCTTCTTAGTGATTTTAATTTGCAAGTTAATAAAAATAGTTATAAATTGAAGTAAAACATACTTTAAATAGTTCAGCATATCAACACAAGGCCAAAGAAAGCTTACTTTAATTTCAAGAGATGGAAAGTGTTCTATCAGTGCTTGGAGATGGTTATGTGAAAACTGATAAACAATTAACACCATGCATAGTTGCAGCTAAGGAACAAGAAACCTTTACACAGTGGAAAGCTTTTGCATTAGGCTGAGCAGCACCAGTCATCTGGAAACTGACAGGGGCAATTGTCCCACTAGTTTTGACTCTGGCTTCCAGCAATAGTTGCTGACCAGGAGTCACTCCTGAAAGCTCCACATTCCCATATAAGAACCAACCACTTCATTTTGTTAATCTGGAGCAACCTATAGCACAGTGAATAATAGGAATTAATGGACTACTTTAAGTACTATTAATACAGTTCCTTCACGTTCTGTACAAAAGTCATTTAGAATAGAGGGCTCTCAAATATTATAATCAGGAAGAGCAAATCAAAATAAATGACAAAGTGAATCTTAATTACAAAAAAAATAAAAAAAAGACCTGCATACATACCTTTCTACTATACTGTCAATGTGAAAAAATGCTATGACCTGTAACTTCTTTTGTTATCTACAATTCTTTTAACCTCAGGTAAAATTGTTTCCATCACAATTTCTTGAACTGTTTTTATTTGGGCTTCTTTTTTAATTGCTTCTATCTTTGCCTTTGAACCTTTTGTTCACTGTTACTAGACCCCTGGTCATGAAAGACATTATACATTTCTTTGAGATATAAATACATTATGTACCTAGATAAGTCTAAAAATCTAAACAAAACAGAACACTATCTACAAAATTTAAAGTCTGTTACCACTTCTAGTCAAGTACTGAAATGATACAACTACACTCCTGCTGTTTTGAGGATCAAGCCTCTCTTCTGTAACAGCATTCACAGATAAAGATTGTAGTCACATGGTATCTCCAACATGTAAACCTGTGGGTTCTCATGGCAACTATCCCCAAAGAACGTCATCATTAAATTCTTGCTGCATGTATTTCTACAGACTTCTGGGGCTGTGTTCGTTCTGTTCCTGATATTTGTACCAATGCAAAATGTAGTTAGTCGTGCACAAAGGACACCAGTCAAGTAAAAAAAATTAAGAAATGAAATACCATAATTATAACACATTCCTGATTAGGAATTTCAACAACCTCCAGTTCTCATTTTGCTTTTGAACTAAAAGAGAACTTTTCACAGACTCAGTAAGATCCAATAAACACAAGAGCTGGACTATTTTTGCTGCTGTATGTTCTGTCATTGACATTTTATATGAAAAGATGATTTTAAACTAAAAAGGAATTTAAGTCTATTTAACTTCAAATACTTTTTTCATAACTGTTTTATTGTAAATATACTACTATGATGCCATGTGGTCTGTGCTGTTCATTTGTCAACAAAAATTGAATGGGGTAAAATGACAATGTTCCTTGTTGTTTTTGTTTGCTTTGTATCTTACATGGATTTAAATCATTTTTAAATATTTTCATATTTATTATTAATATATTTCATAAAGTAGACATGAACCTAAACAGTAGTAGCTTAATTCCATTTACTAATACATTTTCTCCATTGCAATGCAGTTCTGAAAGAAACACAGATTGCAAGTAAAACTTTTGTGCACATCTGTCTGATTGTTCCTGTCAGTAGTCTCTCACAATATAATGCTGCTAAACACTCCTATTTAATAAAACTGCTTTTATTGTTTGCATTTCCTGGCTGCACATTCTATATAACCATGACTTTTCTTTCCATCTGTTCCCAGATATGTTTCTGTAACTATTGTTTTAAACGAAAACAACAGAACCAGTTCACATTCAGGTTTTCATAATTTCATAAACAAAAACCTACAGGTGTCAAAAACGTGTTCATGCTTATCTAATCTGCTCTTATTACCTTGAATTACCCCCAGGGATTTAAGTATTCAAATTATACTGTATTTGTTGCTAATTTGCTTTAACTTTTTTTTTTTTTTTTTTTTTTT
>VXAB01006225.1:333048-474702 GCA_013399175.1 Odontophorus gujanensis
TTTTTTTTTTTTTACCATTCCCAAAACCTAGCATAACCTAATAAAGGCACTTATAATTCAAAACAAATAAATACTTTGTTTAAAAATTGATTTACCAGAACAAGAGAGCTCATTTGCATAACTTGCAAGATTTAATTGAAAGACCACAATTGCAGCAGAATAATTTTAATACTGAAGATGTTGGGTATGTCACAATTAAAATTCCACAGTCTGGAATAAAATTCGTACAGGAATATCAGAACTTAAACTCTCTATGGGTCCTAAGACACTGTGTGATAGCAACATAATTACATAAACTGTCTATAGTATTGTAGATGTATTCCTATTACTCCAATCACATTTTCAAGCAGAGAAATCAGCTTTCAGGAATAAGAAAGGATTCAGCACGTGCAAAAGTTCTGTGCTAACTACAGATTTCATCCTCAGTAGATTTGTTGTCAAGTGGCCTAAACCTTGGGAAAACCAAACACCAGGTAAAATACACATCCTACATCCAAAGACAAAACAGAATTGGCAGAGCTAACCTATAGAAGTGCCAATGATCTCTGCTATCTTACCACTGAAACTTCCAGTTTCAAAAGAAGAATACCATTCAAACTGCAGAAACCTCTGTTAGGAATGAGACCTTTTTAATCTATGGATCAAGTGCTCACATGGCACTGTCTCCAAAAAGCACTGCAGGACACCAGAAAAAGGTGAAGGACTACAGATCAAACACTACACCCACTGAATGTTTCTACAAGATTAACCTAAACAGTGTAAAATGTAGAGAATACAATACGTCAGCTCACTCATTTCTTCTTAAACTTTCATCCTACTCACAACTATGGAATGCCTTCTGGTTGCTCTAAAGCAGAAAAATAATAATCTCTGAATGCGTGTGGCTTAAGTAGAATAGAGAAAATTCATGGAAAAAATACAGTGTGCTTGCATCAGTTGAAAAATAACAGTTGCAAAAGTTAAAAATGCAAAGATTAACAGTACTGATGTCAGTTTTACTCATAACTAGCTTTGGTGTGCATTGTAGCTCTGTGTATTTTGTCTGCCTATCACGTACAGGAATTCAAGCCTATTGGTACAGCTCACAACAGAAGGGCCCAGCCTTTTGTTGCAGCAGCAAATATTGATGACAAAAGACAGGTAGTGAGCTCCTCCTATAATTCTCCAATTGGTCTGTACTCATCTGGCAATATACAAGACGCACTCCATGGACAGCTGAGGAGTCTCATTCCTAACGCATCACAAAAGTGAGTACTGGCATTTATTTATAATACACAGTCTTTTTGTGTTCTGTTTTCAGTTAAAAAGTCCAGCTCTTGCTGTTTCGTTGTTATTTATTTTTTTTCTGATAATCATGAGTTTACTGATTATCCACAAAACTAGTGATAAATGAAGCAATTTTTTCCAACACAGAAAATTCTACATTCAACTCCGTAGTAACAACACTGCAGGTAGCTACAATTCTCCCTCTCTATTGGTCTGCAACACTGCTATCATCCTTTTCTAACACCTTTACTCTGCAGCTTTTAAACACCAGGAATGTACAAAATAAACAAGGTTACTTCCTAATTACAATTTTAAAATGTTATCAGCTACCTTTTAAGTAGAAATAAACATTTATAGGCCAAAGGAAAATATTTTCACCCTTTTTTCTTTACAGGATATAAACTACTTTGAACACAGGCATAATATTCGTCCCAAACCTTTCATACTCCCAGGCCGAAGCAGGTTATAAACTCTGAATGTTGTGATGGGTTTGGATGCATGGTGTTATTTTTTGATGGATGCTCACAAACTGGATTAATGTAACATACTGAGGCATTTGAAATTAACTTATGGTACTATATAATATATGGCTGAAGTTTAAAAACCTGAAGTGCTTGACTGGCAGATATCAGGCTCAACATTCAGAATTTCCAAAAGAAAGCAGGACCAGGTCCTACTCTCAGTTATACAGATACAATTCTGAAGTAACTGCATTCACAATCCTGATTCAGTTGACAGTGTGGCACCAAGTACTGTACACTTACAAATCTACAGAGCTATGAAATTCTGTCCAAACACAAATGTGTGAGATTTCTTCACTTGCTAAATAAAAGATAGATACTTCTGCAAGTTATAGGCTAGGCCATGCAGAGATTTCAAGTTAAAATTTCAGCAGATCACTGTTCAGAAGATAACCTAACGACTAACGCAGAGCTAAAACAACTACCTAATGTTACAGACATGTAAATCTGTAAAATGCAGAACAGCTTATGTATTGACATTGTTTCAGCATAATATTCCTCAGTAATAACTGGGAGTAGAATGTCTAGCTTACTACTATTTCCAGTATTAAATGCAGAAAGGAGAGGGAAACAACACAAATTCTTTGGCTGGGAAGATTCAAAGAAGCTCAAAAGTGCTCAAATACAAAATACTGTGATCTTATCTTTTATGCTTTCTAGCAGTAACAGGGTTTACCAGTGGATTTAGTGTTCTGTACTTCATTCTGAAGTTCAAAAATGCCTGTATATTAGTTATACTACTAGAACTCTGACAACTAGACTGAAAAAGCAGAATAGTTGATTCCTGCGTACAAAGGACAATCTCATATGAACTATCAGTTTTGTGAGATGTATTTTTTTCACCTGTCTGAGTGACAAAGAGGAAACTAACAGACAGATAGAGCCCCATCCTTCTGTGAACAGGAACAAAAAACATAGAATGGAGAAAACATGCCAATCTCTATTTGGAATATGATGACAATACAAGAGAAATGATAACACATTCTTCAGGAACCATGTGGCCTCTAACTACAGGCAGCATTTATATGTACTGAGAACTGCCTTTTGGACCACGAGGTACCATTTGCAGGTATCTAACCAGATTTACAGAAGTTTAAATGAGTGTACTGGGAGCTTACTCTCAATTACCCAATATTTTTAGTGACAACGCTGAATTAAATCAGCTGTCTTCCAGATTGTTGGATAAAAACATCAACCTACCAGAAATGCAAGAAGTTTCAGAACTTTAGTTGGGTAAGGCCTGGATGGTGTTCTAGCATTGCAGAAGTCTATATTCAAAGACTGCACTCTTTCATGGATAACCTTAATTCTACAAAACCTCATCTGTCACACAGTTTCTCTCCTACTTTTTCATCAGTTTGACTGAAAACATATTCTTTGTAAAACATTGCAAAACAAACAAACACCTCCAACTTGACCACAAATATCTCTTTAGAACAGACAGCTGAAGGTAAACAGCACTTTGATGATAAGAAGAGCTGATTCTGGGCTGTGGAACTGAACTAACAATCAACACTAACCACAACTTCGTACAAAACTAACCAGAAATTGTGTTTTATATATGATTATATTCTCTTTATACTTCATTCTGCTTTAACACTTCAGCTGCTAATAGCAAGATTTATGCTTTCTCTGCCCTTTTCCTATTTTTTTTTTTTCCATTTACTAACAGTATCAGCACTGACAAAGCAAGATACTGCAGAATGTAAGGGTGGTATTTTGTTTTATTGGTAAAAACTGTGAAATTATAAAAAGTCATATATATTAATATTTTCAGTTGACTCTTGTTGGCTGATGATACAGAATTTCTACTTTTGGTTTACGACTTGCATATCCTTTCTGAAATTAGCTTTCTTTTGCTATGCCTTTAATTGTAGAAAATGCATATCCCTTTAAATTTTTAAGAAAGTGGTCCTACACAATTCTCCATTAAATCAAGTGGAAAATAGGAGTTCTTCTCTATACAAGAGTATCTCCTGAGCAAACTATTGTATTGCACAGTCAAACTGTGAAATACAATACTATTTTACAGGTTTATACAAAATCATTCAGAACTAATCAAAATCATGATACAGAAGACACAGATTAAACATTTAGCATCTTTTGGTTCTGAGTATTGTATAAGTGGTAACCAATTACTCAGCGATAGTAAAAAAAATATCCCTGAAATCAAGGATGCCTCTGAGATGATCTGAAGAAAATACTGAAGTCTTCAAATTAGTGACACTGAAAGATGTTGAGCTTAATGTTTACATTGTTTTACCAGGCCTTTTTCAGAGATGTTGCATTAATGCACAGTAACTTTACTTCAGTAACACAGAGCAACATCAGTATTTCTCCAAAACTGTACACCTTCTTTATTTTATATATATTACATGTAAAATCTGCTCCAAAAGTAGTAAACTGAATTCTGTTCTTGTGAAGGACCATTTCATATTCTACTGAAAACACTTTCTTTTAGAAAAGCAAAAGTACAACATACTGTTAAAGCATTTTTCTTCTATGAAATTTTCAACAAGAACTAAAAATAAAAAAGAAATATATTGTTAAAATAAAAGAAATATATCTCACAGAATTTAAGAAAATCTGGGAAATGTCATATTCATTATTTTACACTACTTTACAGTAATTTCTTCAGCTGTGGGCTGAGATGGATTATGAAGTACAGGGCTAGAATGGTGCATTTACGATTCCAATATTGCTGGTGTTAATTCTGTTACTGGCATGTACAACTCCCATAATCTTTGTATGCTACCCTTTTGAAATCTTAAGAATTACTGGCCAACAACAAGTTTTATGGAAGCTTAATTGGTCCTCAATTCAAAATGCAAATTAGTATTATGTTCTGAAATAATAGATTTATTTATAAATTTAATGTATGAAGAAAATGCTTGCCAGAATTTTAAGGACTGCTTTATAACTGGCACTCGTGCTTTTTACAGGAAAATGCTTTTCAATGAGTACATATACTTTTGCTTTTCTCTACTTTCTCTACTTCTACTTTCCTGTATTTGTTACATATACATGCTTGCTAACATCACTGTACTTTTGTCTTTATTCTCTATAATCTGATGCGCACTGCACACCTTTCTGCACTCTGGCTATAATCTGTAATTAACACAGTGGATGCAGCACTCCTTCGGGGATTGACTGTGCCAGTGGACGCAGTACCCCCTCGTCAATTAGCACGGTTAGCTCCATCTGCCCCACCGAGCTGAAAGCAGTGTCTAGGATGGCCCCTAATGTTCCCCTGGAAATGGAGCTTCCTGGTGTCAAGATTGTACACGCTCAGTTTAACACACCTATGCAGTTGTACTCAGATGACAATATCATGGAAACACTGCAAGGCCAAGTTTCTACAGCTCTGGGGGAAACACCTGTAATGAGGTAATTAGAGCAGTACGCTTGATATTTATGAATAAATGACTTTAGACTATACCAGCAATCGTGGGCTTTAATAACATCACACTGTTCCTTCAAGAATGTGTAAAAGGGTTAGAGACAAACTAATTTATATAAAGGCATTCAGTGTTTACATTAAAATATTAGTAGTTAATTATTTTTATCCCATATAGTTAAAGAGGTCTTTCAGAATTTATAATTAACTCTTTCAGAGGAAATAATCTTACATTTGTAGTAAATAAACAAAAGCTGATTAAACTACCTGGACTATTTATTGATTGGTCACTCCAAATTAAGATTCCAATTACTATCATGCTATTCTTATTAAATTATTCTTAATACATTATTTTCATTAATCATTAATTCAATATGATTATTAACTCAAATTTATTTCAACTGTTGAAACAGAAGTTAGGAGATCTTGTGGACAGATATTCGTACTATTTAACTCCAACCTGGGACAATTCATTCAGTAACTAGCTTCTGTCCAAAAAGAGCCAGGATTGATTTTCTAAGCCTAAAACTGTATCTCTCTGAACGTCAAAAGATGACTTATGAATTTTAACCACTACAGTAACCAAAATTCAGGTAGGAACCTTGTGAATCTGGACAGCAGTGATGAATAATAACAGGTTTTAAAACACTACTGATTTTTTCAAGTTACAATTCATCATTTTGGTTTATTTTTGCTTAATAGTACTTACTTTTATGTTTTACAATGGTACGTAATTTTTAATACATACAGCGTAAACTAAAGCTAATTACTAATACCTTAAATAAGCAATAATCACTGTCACCAATAAGCCTTCTTCAGCACTTTGAAGAACTGGGCTGTAACTAACCATAAAAATCAAATTTATAAAGAAACATTTATGTTCACGCTAATTTGATGAACACAAAACTGTACTTCATCTGAGTGATATTAATCTACTGCATTAATATTTACCCTCAATTATGCCAATAAACAAAAGAATAGAGAAAAAGAAAAAAGCCAAATAGCTTTTTCTTTAGCAGATTAAGCCCAGAGTAATCAGATTTCACAAACGCCTGTAGCATTCTCAGTTTGAGAAAACTGTCTTTCTACACAGGTTTGAAATGTCATTTCTGTTGTGGGATTCATTTTCACTTTGAATGAATTTAGGAATGTTATCTCAGAAACTTGTCCCTGTTTTTTGCCTTTTTTATGTAACTGTATTATCACTTGTTTGGATTTTACAATATTTTAGTCAAGAAGAGAGAATCGAGGGTCTAAGTTTGCAGTAGCAAAAATCTTTAGAAGTGACCTTACTCTACAGATTAAAAGCTTATGATGAAAGATCAAAATGGTATTTTCTACACCAGCTTAAATACGGCTCAGAGCAATTTGTTTGATCACAGAAGACACAAAGAATTAATGTAAACAGCAGTAGTTGCTACGTATCTGCCCAACTGCAACTGCTCTTATTGTAGTAGGTGACAGTCCAGACGTTTTCCTGGGAAGAAAACAAAATCATCAAACTCAAAAACAGCCTAACTCCCTGGGGAATTAGTTGCTTTTTTTTTTTTCCAGTGGCTACTTGTCTAAGATGCAACAGACAGTAGGAGGCCAGAAGTAATAGGAAATTCAAACTGGACATTTACAAAAATACCTGTGAGATAACAGACTTCACTGAAGTAAATTTTTACCTAATAAGTTCCAGTAGCATTTTGAAATTTATGGATGTCACACGTTCAGCCTAATCTTCACAGTGCGTGTAGTCATCTGCCTTTCTCTCAGCTACTGAAGATGTTAGTTAGCTTGATCAATTTAAAAAAATCAGCACAATTTAAAATACCATGAAACATTTTTGGTAAAAATATTTTGTTTGCTAATAATTTTAAATTCAATCATGAAATGTTATCTGGACAAGAATTTGCCTTATATTTTTGTCATAAAGTTGCTATTACAAAAGTCATGTCCCATCCTAATTTAATTTTAAAAGCAGATTTTCCATTCACCAGTGTTTATCTGCAAATGCAGTACCTACTTCAGTCTCTGTTACCTTCATAAATTAAGTAACAATTAGCTTAGACAAATAATCATTATTGTAACTAATGAATGAGCCAACTTAAAATAAGTATGAATACCTTGATTTCATGGCACTCTCCCAGAGTTTTTGCCTAGGTTTTGGCTGACCCTATGTAAAGATATGGTCAGTGATTTTATCAGCATTCCTGAAGCCAGCTGCTGTGAAAACGGAATTTCTGGATACCGGACCAAAGAGCATCTGGTAATACAGCAGTTGATCACAAGAATGCAACTGCTTTGAAGTTAAACATGAGTATTGGCCTATTTCCAAATGCCATTAGAGCCAGAGCAGTAATTATGGAAACAGCGTCATGAGTTTGTTGACGTATTTTTGTAGGAATTCCGTGGATGTTTTTTTCAGTACATTAAGCTCCAGAGAAGTCTATGTAAAGCAGTGCTACCTGAAGAAAACAGTTTTTCAGCAACTGGAGAAACTCACATCTTTATAGCTGTTTCCTGAATCATGTTCTATGTCTGGCAGAGCTATTACTTTGATGTCTGTTAACTGTGTTATCTGCTCTTCCTCCCTGTGATGCAGTGACCCAGCTCCCACGGCAGTGCCTCAGTCCGACGTGTACAGGATGCTGCACTCCAACCAGGAGGAGCCCAGCCAACCCCGCCAGTCTGGCTCCTTTAAGGTGCTCCAGAATTTAGTCTCCGAGGAAGGTGGTTAATAATGACATATTCTACCTGTTCAACTCTTTTTTTTTCTTTTTATATATATATATTTGTGGGAAAGGGGAATTTGAGAGTAAGAGAGATCAGAACTACACAAATTTCTGACAGCTCAAGTCTTTTTAAATCTGACAAATAGTACACAAGCCTAGTAATATTCTTCCCCTTGCTTTTATGTCTAGCAGTGCCTTGTGTTAATAAAATGGGGATGTTAGTTCAAGCCTGATAATATACAAAATAGTTTTTTTTACTGAATGATAAGCTTTATGTGAAAAAACTATTGGGACACCAAGAAAGAAAACACACTCTTCCACATCCAGAAAAAAGAGAATCTTAACCCAGCTTCTACGTTAAGTTTCACTCATTCCCTTTTCATTCTAAATAAAAACTAGAGCGAACAATATCATTTACAGTCATATTTCCTCCAAATAAAGAGATTTTGAAAATAACAAGAACATTATTATAAAGACTACAAGTTTCTAACATTTACAGTAAGCATAAAGAATAAAATATAACCGAATTTAAGCTAAAATGTAAATATTTATAAATATTTGTAACTTCTCCTTTTATATATGAACATTCACCAGAAAAGGAATATATGTAACTATTTTTTCTGTTCACATATTATTATGGGATTTTATTTGGCATCTTCTGTAATTTTATATTTATATCATGTTACAAATCTTTTCAAACTCATTATATCGTTAGTTGTATAACTAAGAAGTAAACTTTCAGAGAGATTTTTACTATGTTGAGGATGTACGTTAAAGCCAAATCTTCCTCCCTCTCCTGTTTATACCCAAGACCTGCTATCAGAGAATTTCTGGGTGTCTATGAGATACACAGCAATATATTTTTAATCAGCTGTATATGCTTTCTAGCTACAGTACATAATATTGATCCCAATTCTAAAGACATGGGATCAGGCCCTCTACACTTACACTGAGAAACTCAATTACTAGTTGGCATAAGTGAAAACTTGTAAACACATGCAGAAGTGCATATTTGCAGAAAAAGATTTAAGTGCAGCAGTTGCTTTTGTATCAGCCTACATTTAACAGAAATGTTTTGAATCTCAGATGGACGTCCAGTGGGTACAAGAAGTGTGAAAGCACCTGTAACAAAGATACCTACTGGCCTGCCTGGAGCCCAGAAAGTACCACTGTGTGATAAATGTGGGAGTGGAATTCTGTAAGTTGTTTCTTATCTATTTTAGAAATCTCTAGCTTAAGTGCACGTTCCCAAATGTCACCATAAACTATAGAAATGCTCTCCCATTGGTGGCCTTTCCTTGTACTAGTAGAAAAAAGCTTCTAGAGAATAGAGATAAAAAAATATATTGTTCTAAATCCCACATCATTAGCTGGGATTTAGACACTTTCAATACGGAGGATTTCAGTTTTGATAACATACTGTCAAAGTTTTAGGTTTCTCAGGACCTTTTGTAAGTTTCACTGACACACAATGATGATAACAGCAGTTACACATGCTGTGTTGTCTGAGGCTGTGAAACCTCAAGGGTGTTCAGTAGCATAAAGCATCTTCCACATAAGCCAGTGGGAGCATGAAGAACACTCTGTGATGCATTTTGAATGTACCACTTATTTTTATGACATCACCAACTTCAGCAAAGAACAAAGCTAATGATGAGGAAATAGGTTTTATAAATTGACTTATTTATTCAACATACTAATAGGTGAGACTATACCTTCAGTGTTGCAGCCAAAATAAAATGTTTCTTCAAGCTCTGTTTTTCCAATGAGCTATTAGAAAGCTTACATCATCACTTCTAACGCATTTTATATTCTACTTACTCAAACTCAGCATACAACTTTAAACCCTCTAGTAGTTGGCAGAACCACCAGAGAAGCAATTTAAAGGCCTTAAGAGAAATACCAAAAACTTACTTTGTGTTACTTAGTTTCTTTGCACTTTAAATTCATATTAATTGGTTGTTTTTTTTCTCATTTTCACACAGAGGGACAGTGGTGAAGGCACGTGATAAATACCGACACCCAGAATGTTTTGTGTGCTCTGACTGCAATCTTAACCTGAAACAAAAAGGCTACTTCTTCGTGGAGGGCCAGCTATACTGTGAAGCTCATGCACGAGCTCGCATGAGGCCACCAGAGGGATATGAAGCAGTTACTGTTTACCCAAAATGCTAGTCTTACATTAGCACACAAATACATGCATGCACACAAGAAGCCATTAACAGCTTAGAACTGCAGTACAACTGTCCGGACTTCTTTCTGAATTCAAAGTAGCAGCTTTTAAACCCTCTCCTGTGGTATTCTGAGTGAGGTGGAAGTCCCTGTTAATCAGAGGTAACATACTTTACCAGTACAATTCAGCTAAGATTTTATCCATGAAGTTGCCAATACAACTCAATGGAGTATAAAACTAAAACAGCTGTGCAGGAATAAAAAAAGAAACAAACAAAAAAAAACATGAGGAGTATTACATGATGCACCCAAGTGCTGTAATTAAGACATTATTTTTAACACATGTTAAGTATCTAATACCAGTACAAATAGCAAACCAATCAAAACCCTCACTGTGCTACAGGCTGGTCCCTACCAAAGAAAGAAACTTTATCAATCATTAGAAAAGAAGCTATTTTACATGGACAGTAAAAAAAAATTGGATGTTCATGCCTGTTTCAACCATCTATAATTCCAACTATCACCAGTGTGTGCAAAAAGTAGATTCTGCTTAATCTGCTTTCAATTTGGGGTTATATTTTCTTAATTTTCTGGTGCAGCAAATGTGTTAAGAACTGAACACAATTTCATACAATAAAATGGCTAGTATAATGATGATCATTTAGTAAGAAGCAAAATAATTGTTTAATGATTTGCAATGAAATCAGCTTTCAGCTCTCATATCACTTAGCAGAAAATTATTCTGAGGCAGGCACACCAATACATTGTATTTTGGAAAAAGAAATTATTCTATTAGCAACTCACTGCAAATTGAGAATGAAAGTAAATTTAAAAGCCTTTCTACAGAAAACATTTTTTTTCAGGGTACTGTGGTTGTTTTTTACACTAGATTATTCAATTTCCATAATAGGAACAATGGGAAAATATCTCCATAGTATCTTAATTGCTGATAATTAAAACTTGGACAACTCAAAAAATGACTGATAATCAACATATGCAAAAGAAAGACCTTTTATGAAAAGCCTGGTGAACTTGCAAGAAAAAAAAGCTGAAAGAACACCATTTTTATCAATTTCTGAATTTCCAAATGTTTTTTAAGGGTTCCATTGCTTTCAGGTAGGTATGCCAGCTGCATACACACACGCACGTGACAAACTTGGCCTTAGCATTTTCCAGAAATATCAATACAATACTTAAATTCCTAGCAGAAATGAACAACTCAGTGACAAAGAATCTTACTTTTTCTTACTCTTAAATATAAAAACTTAAAATGTAAGAAAAATCAGTAATCAAAAAAAGAAGCTGTATATAGCTTATAGTGAATACTGAACTTTTTTGAAAATATGTTTGCATATTCAGCTACTTCAAAAGCTGTTTCAGTATTATTTCAGAATTAAAATATTTTAAATATGTATGTGTCACTGTATTCAGAATTCAAATCTGCAAATCAAAAGCATATAGAGACACATCCTTTGAAAGGTTATCTTGTGAATTATTTCCTGGGACAAAACATAATTCTGTTCCTTACATATCATGAAGGCTATAAATCGTATTTATATTTTTCCACTCATAAAGCCCATATGTAAATCTGAAAATCATTTTGAAAGTGAGAGTGCACATGTCTATTTCTACAAACTTGCAATGTCATTGGTGTTTTTAAATAATTGCTTAATGTTCATTTCTTTTTGGAGCAACTGAAGGTAAAAATAAATGTATACATATGATAAGGATTCTGTATTTCCTTTCAAGTGATGTGAAAAATGAGAATGTATGAATGTCAAGTGACTTAACAATAACAGAAGTTAGGCATTTTCAGCCACACAGAAAAGTAAGCTTTGGATTCCATCAAACAGCAAGAATGAAACAAGTTTTATATTAAACATCTGAACATAGTATCTGGGCAAAATCAGCTTTCTGAAAGTGAATGCAGTGATATGCTTTCAAAACTGAAGACTTGAAACTACCCTCGCTTTAACAAGCCAGACATACCAATTTAAAGCATGGGGAAACTCATGGAAATTTAGCTACAAGAACTATTAAGTTAAAAGGAAGCCAGAAAACATGACCAGATGACAAATCTTTGGGGGAAGTTCAGTGGCATTGCATCATGACGTGGTGCTATTTTGAGAAGTTTGAGGTCAGAGATGATTTTAATAGAACTAGAAAGCCTATCTAATTGCAAGTACCAACCTATGTGAAAACCTTTACACCACCGTAATATGGAAGAAACATCAATGTTCAATTCATTTAGATTCAAAAATCTCTGATCCTGGTAGAGAAGAATTGGAAATCACATCCTACTTTTTCTTCGGTCTGAAGATATTTAATACAGAGATTTAGATGTGAGAGAAAGATGCTGCAGCTCTCTCTGCAGTGCGCTCAAGGCCACATTCTTTACCTCTGGCGGGTGTCAGGGCTTATTGGCACAAACCCCTTACTCACAAAGTGTTCAGCTAAAGAATGATCCACTTTATCTGCTGGCTTAAGAATGGCATACCCACTAAATCAAGACAGCATAAGACTACTACACTGCTCAGCTGTGTCTGGACTTAATATATATATATTGCAAGCTAGGGAGAGCTACAGCATTTATTTTTAGATGGAGAGAAAGATAGTAAGCGTGACTTCACACGCTTGTTATCTGGACTCTTCAGATGTCGATCAACAGGTGTGAAAAGCTTTCCTCAGCTATGTTACTACTGCATAAACAACAGGGCTATTCTAGGATGAGCTGGAAACACATGAAATTTTAACTCTTCAAATGAGCAAGACAAAAACAGTATCTAAACATACACCAGATAAGTTTACAGAGTGCTTCTGCATCAACTGTTCCAAGACAAATGCTTTCATTCTCTTACGCAATGCTCAAGTGCTACCAACAACCAGAAACTTTAAAATCTTGTTAAAGCAGTTAAAATAAACTCTGTGTTTCCACTAACTCAACAGCCTTCTTGGGTTTTCAACCACATTCCAACACTTTAAAAATGCATTAACTCTTTTTTTTTTTTTCAGATCAGAAACATGCTTTTAAAATCCCTCATCATTCCGCTTACTCCATTTTGATTCACATCATACAACAATTTCAAGTGCAGAAAATGTTTACCTTTATGATGAAACTCAACTAGAAGATGATCTCTGGCAGCACTACTAACACACTCCAACCACTAGTATGAATTCATTCAGCAGAATGACTAGGACAGTAGTCCAAAATAAACCTTTAAGGAAAGATCCATACATTTCACACTGGAAAAATTACAGCTGTGTTGGAGTGCCAAATTCAGAAACAGAGGCGGTTTTTTATCTCTAAGAAAACAAAATATTTAGTAAACACAAGGAAGATTCTGAGCAAGAGGAAATATTTCTGGCAAGTTTTTCACAGTCTTGGTTCATTCTTTTCCAGATTTGAATACAAATTTTTGTACATCTCATTCTTTATAAAATTAGTTTTTACAATCTTCTTAGTATATTTTTGATTTAAGAGGTTTTTAATTGCCCTGCTAAACCAGCAGCCCACAAAATGTTAAATTTTAACTAGACCAAATATCCTAAAGAGATACAGCTGAAACAATAAGTTCAATGCCTCCCCCCAAAAAATTATACTTGCAGCCAAGTTTTATCACTTGCAAGCAAAAAAAAAATAAATTCCATTTTTATGACACAGAGCAGAGCTGTTTATGGCATTACACAAAACCTGAAGGGTGCTACTAACACCACCTTACATGGCCGGCACAAGGCACAGAAAAACTCATTCCCGTTGTAGGTAGAAATGAAGTTTCAGAGCACCAGCTTAACAGTCAGTAGAATTACAAGGTACTTACAGGTTACGCAGATACACAAAGCACAGGCAAACTTTCTCTGAGAAAAAGTAAACCCCAAGGAGAAGCTATGACTCCACACAAGACAATCTGTCTTTTAGTCTATTTATAGGTAAAGTACTCTTTTCATATACTGACTACTTTGTTTGTGTGTAAAACTCATTCAACATATTGAATGCTAGCCAGTTAGTAATCGTACTTCTGAAATTGGTAATATCATGAATAATCTTGCCACTGCTATAGTTGGCTAACACTGGAACATCTACAGCCTGCCCATTTAAGAAAGCTGGGAGAGTGTTAAAATTAAAATAGAAGATATTTAACCAAAACACTTTAACCTTCACTCTTTAATTAATTTCAATAATTACATGACTTCCTGATGTTTTATTCTTTCAAACTTACTCTACTTCATTTTCACTGCAATACCCCTAGCTTCACAACTACACTCCTATAGAAAGCATTGCTGTTCACTGCTCTACAACTTGCACCTCTTTGAGTGAGCCAATTCAAAACTGTACCTAAGCAGAACATATGAAGTGACAAGTACAATTCCTTCAAAGTGAGCTTCTTCCACGACCCCCCTTACTGCAAGAACACTCAGATACAAAGATGATCCAGCTGCAACAGGCATTGCACAGAGAGTAACAGTAGGTACCCCACAGCTTAAAATCCAGACTAAGCAGACCAGGCAGACACAGTACAGGAAAAACAAAGTGAACGATAAATGACATGAAAATTTACAAATATTTGTATTAAATCATTTTCTCTCTTCCCTAAACTCAAACAAATCATAAAAATGTGAGACCAGGTGAGGATCCTGTGCTAACAAGACTAGTTGTTCACAATTCTATGGGAGTGTAAACTAATTAATGACGACATAATCACAAGATTTTTTTGATCCCAACACAGGATTGTATTCTAAAAATGCTCACGTATTTCTTCTCTGACTCATAATTTATCCAGCCTCTTCCATTCTCATTACGATTCATGAGATTCTTCACCATCCATACCACAGAGCTCTGTTAACTGTCTTTCCTACATACTTCCTATTCACTGCGTGTTAGTAACTGCCCTTCCTGAATCAAGAGCTCTTCTCATCTTTCACACAGTGGATGAAAGAATAACATTTCAGAAATGATTACTGAGATATGAGTGCTGTCTTTCTCTACAGATCCACAATAAACGCTAGTGTGGTTAAGTCCCTTTCTGAAGAGTGCAGTTCTATTAACCCTGTGACAAAAAGGCTGTTCTTTTAAAGTCACACCTGAACACACAAACACAGCTTTTGAAGGCTGTTACCATAAAATAGTATCAGCTATTGCCCACCATAAAAGTAAGGCTTGAATAAAATACACATTTTAGTATCTGGGTAGATAATGAGCAGTCAAATAAATCATAATTCTACTCCAGCATGTAAAGAAAAAAGGCAAAATCTCAGAGGCGTTCATACAGCAGTGCTGCACTGGATATCAATGCTGTTTGCCAGAAGAGTTTTCACAGCAATATGATTTTCCAAAACAGTCCTTTCTCCTAAACACTGGAAAGGCTCTAATTCATGCTATTAGCACAACAAAAAACATAATATGAAAATAGTTTAACTTTTTATCTCATTTTATGTATTAGATATGTGGCAGAAATGAATTAGTACCCTAATCAGGATAATATAATGGTTGCATACATATATACATTCCCTATATAAAAAAATCATCAAGTTCATCACAGTGGTGATAGAAGAATATCTTTTTAGTTTTTAATATTAATCTGACCTTGACACTTCAGACTGCTCTGAAACATGTCATTTTAAATAAACTGACAGCAGCTCCAACTTATATATTGCCTCCCAAGTCAGAGGGACAAACTGATGTCTCCAAGTACTTAATGCATTCTATCTCTATGACCACCTCATCAGATCTTAATGTTTCGCATTCTTGGATAGTTACTGCTATAATGTTTTAATAAACGTGACCAGGTTGCACCTGTTCAAAGGTTCATGGAAGCTATCTACTCATAGTCTCACAATAATCAAGAAGTAACTACAGCTGCCCCTGTAGCTGTTTTAACATTTCTGTCATATTTAGGAGGATAGACAAATGAAATCAGCTGTTCGTGTTTAAACCAGATCTCCCTAAGAAGATTCCTGGGTCTGTAAAGACTTGAGTCATTCCAGTCTTAAGACAGTTTGGTATGTAATACTGCAAGTTAGGAGGACAGCAGTCTATCATGTTGTTGTTTGCTTTTGTGGGTTTTTTTTTTGTTTGTTTATTTGTTTTTAATGAAAACAGAAGTGAATGTTACTGACTTTCCATGAATATCATAAGGAAAATACCAATAATCCTCAGTAATACTTCCACCCTCATTCTAAAATAATTTTTGCAATTTATCTGAAGTTTTTCATCAGATGATGTTGAAATCACTCACATATTAGTAATTTTTGCAATCTTTTAGAGGGTGGGAAATTTACTCAGCATCAGTTTCGAAAAGATTTTTATTTTTTTTAATTATTTTTCCCAAAACAGTTATACCTGCTTATTGGAGAGATCAAAACAAGAATACGACGGAATAGTAAAATTCTCCTCAGGTCTTCATGCTTAACATTCACTTTAAGATAATGTTTCTTTCATTTTAAAACCATTATCTGTAAGAGAAAGATTTCACTCATCCCATAAGATGAAATGCTGCTTCACATCACTGTCTATTAGCAACTTCTTTCAAACGTTTCTTTTTCCTGCTCAGCTCAACATCTCAGACAAGGACTGAGCATGCACAGGATTTTTTACAAACAAAACACATTCAAAATATTCCACCTTCCTTTCTCCTAAAGAAGAACGTTTTAATCAAATACCAATTTTTTCTATGTATCAGAGTTTTAGATGTTTGCACCTAAATAACTACAGTTGGAAGAAGCAAGAATTTAGTAAAAGAAAGATACTTTCTTCTCCTTAGGTGAAACCTAAGGATTTCTACCATCCCTTCTCTTCATCTCCTCTTGTACAGTAAGCAACCTTATAAATAAAGGAATAACTTTGTGAGTCACAATTAGTTTTTACATATATTTATCCAATAGACACATTTTGAAATTGATTTCCTTTATTTATTAGCTACTTCTTTTTCAAGGTTCAGTTTTATCAGTCGTATGCATCCAACCTGATAGTTTTTGTCGCTCTTGTTATACTTTAATTAAAAAGTTTTGTTCGCTACATATATTAACTATATCACACATTTCATACGCAGCCCAAGACATTCCTCTTCATTCAGTGCAGGCCAGGTAAGCCAAAAGGCTGGACATTCCTGCTTTAATTCCACATGCAATTCATCTGTCTACAAAGGAGATATCATTTTCACATGATGTGACCAAATGGCTATACACTTTTGTCATGCAGCTCCACTGAGTGCAAACACAGAACTCAAGCCAAACCAATTCTTCCTTTGGAGCTGAACTTAATGGCTCACTGATGTGATTTTCTGTGATTTCATGCACTGTTTAACTTTTTGGGGACTTCTTTCTGCACTGAGAAGTTTTCTTGTACCTTGAATAAGAAATCCAAAATGAACAGCTGTTTATTCTGTTATTTTTTACTAATTTCTTGCTGAATACAGAGAACTTCTCATGGGTCACTGTTGTATGAAATGAAACATATAGTGTTGTTTATTTCTAAACAAAACAAGTTGCTGTTGTGTAACATTACTGGACAAATTCCAGCCATTAAACTCTTCCAGCTGACTTTCAATTAGTGTAACAGGTTCATTAACTTTGTACTTGTGCAAAAATACATCAAAATTATTTAGAGAAATCTGAAATCTGTGGATATTAAAGCTATGCCATTCTTAAAGAATGACAGCCAAAATTCCAGCAAGACCTTTTAAACTAAATAATCGCAACCTATATATACATCCAAAGTGATATTCAAGTGTTCAATTATCAATGCCTTTATGTCAGTTGAACTACTGCTTCCTAACGCTAGGAGTGCATGCATAAGCTCCTAGCTTATATAAAGCCTGAATGTAGAGTCCCCTAACTGAATAGGAAAAAAAAAAAAAAAAACCTTAAAAATTTCCCCCCAGATTTAAAGCTAGTTTAAAAAAAAAAAAAAAAAAAAAAAAAAACAAAAAATTACTCCCCATTTCCCTTACANAAAAACACAAGTACTTCATCCACTTTTCCCTTAAAATCATGAAAGAATTAACCACACAACACACACAATCTGGATGCCAATCAAAAAACACTGGGTTTAATTTGCTCATTCGTAGATGAGTTCTACTGGCTTGATCTCAGCTTTTACACACTACTGAGTTTAAAAGTACATGTTTTGCCTATTAACTGTTAGAAATAGGCTTGAAACCCCAACACAGAGGAAACTGACAGTTTAAGAAAAAAATTACCTCAGGTGGTCGTGTTTTCTGAAAGAACACCAACTACGCCTGCCAGCAGATGCTTTTGCAAACCAAGGTCTCCCGGTGCTAGTTGGCTTCACAGGTGCTTTATGAGTAAACACGAGCAACCACGCCTAGCAACCTGTGTCCAACCTCGCACGCTTCGTGCCCCTCAGCCGTTTAATTACACGAGCAGTCCTTCCTCGACCGCATACAGGTGTTGCGTAGTGAGCGCTTTCTTTACCAGAAAGCACAATGCCTAAGAGGCTGAGCAGCTGAGGAGCGGGCAGTCCTTTGAGGCCGCTCGGCTGTGGCTTAGGGCAGCGCAGGGGCTGCCGTGCGGCCGTTGGCGCTGGCATGGCGGCTGTGCTGCTCCGCACCAGGGAAGCCCGGCTGCAGGCCTGGGCATCACCGCAAGCGTGACGACACTGCCACACACCCGTGCGGCACGCTGCTCCAGCCCTCTTCCTGAGGCGGTGAACGGTGTGCGGTCACGACCGAGCGCTGGGATGCAGGGCTGGGCGGGCCGGACGTCACACCGAGCAGCGCCCTCGTGATATGTGCTGTGCTACCGTCCCTTCGCCCCCACATCCAAGAGGAGCTTTTCAGAAATTTCATTTCCGTTTGCAGGTAATCACACAAGAGAAGCAGATCTGATTCACCTGCAAACAGTGCTGAAAGTAAGCTGACTGGTTGTGTCTGCAGACATGAGTAGGATGGCGGGGCACAGAGAGCCTCAGCTAGCAGGAGTGGTGCACCTAGTAAAGCACGTGCATGTGCCTGATGGCATCGCCAAACCTGTGGGCAAACTGGCCTGTCCCAGCCTGAAAGCTGGAGCAGCAGGAGCTACTGAGCTAAGGGGACCTTACTTCACGGTCACAGGAGCTGCTGTATTGAAGTGTTAACTCCCAGTGCTCACAGGGTTATTTAATGTAAAGCTAGTCTCCTTTACATTCCTCTTTATGAACGAATCTGGTTGGTATATTCATGAATATATGCACAGTGAATGATTCTTTCAATGTGTTTAAAACTGGAGCTGTCTGATCTTTTTCAGTAAGAAGTTAAATTTGCTGAAATATTTTGAAATGGACAGCATACTTTCAAACTACAATTTGCATTTGGATACTGATTAGTAAAGCATGTTTGTTCTGCTTTTAATACCAGATATTCAAATAACTTAGGCATAGTATTTATAGTACTCTATATATAATGTCTCTGTACAGTATTTCTAACTGTATCCTGGGTTGCATCAAGAGAAGCATGACCAGCAGGGCAAGGGAGGTGATTCCTGCCCCTCTATTCTGCACTCATGAGACCCCACTGGGAGTACTGTGTCCAGTTCTGAGGCCCCCCCCCCACACACAAGAAGGACATTGAGCTGTTGGAGGAGGTCCAGAGGAGGGCCACAGAAATGATCAGAGGACTGGAGCATCTCCTTCACAAGGACAGGCTGAGATAGTTGTGGTTTTTCACTCTGGAGAAGAGAAGGCTCCAGGGAAGCCTTAGAGCAGCCTTCCAGTACCTGAAGGGGGAAACTACGGAAAGCTGGGGATGGACTTTTTATAAAGGCATGTAGCAATGGGATGAGGCAAAATGGCTTTAAACTGGAAGAGTGTAGATTTAGACTAGATGTTAGGAGCAAATTCTTTACTGTGAGGGTGATGAGACACTGATACAGGTTGCCTAGTTAGGTTGTGGATGTCCCCCTCCCAGGAGGCATTCAAAACCAGGCTGGATGGTACTTTGAGCAGACAGGGCTATCAGGTAGTGTCCCTGTCTATAGCAGGGGGTTTGGAACTAGATGGTCTTAAAGGTCTTTTCCAGCCCAAACTGTTATATGATTCTACGATACCTGCCTCTTTTCTTCTTTGGGGGATTTTCTTCCAAAGCAAAACAGATAGGAAACTACACATTTTGCTCTATGTCCATGAAATTAGCTGAAATTTTTACTGAGTCTCCGAATTCCCATGCCCTAATAAAAATACATTCAGTAAAACATTCTTTGATCCATGTAAAAGATATGCACTATTTATTGTAAATCATTTTTAAATCATTAGAGCTTAGCTAAGATAAATCTTGTTAATGTGGAATACTAGGGTTTCCCTTCACTAGTTCCCAGAGGGAGTCCAAATTTCTTATGTTGTCCAACCAGCACATCACAGTTTAAACAAAAAGAATGATCTTTGGAATTGGAGTATTGGAGTGCAATTCAACCATAAGCATATTTGGTCTTGAGGTAAAAACTAAGGTCAAAACTAATGCCAGTTTTGACAGAGCTTTCTGTGACACGAGCAACTGTCCATGAAAAATGATGCCGAAATCCTTCCAGTATTGCAAATAAGTTTCTACATGGCAATTGAGTGATAAGAGAATCTGGATAAAAACAATATTAGTAAATAAACACGAGTTAAACAAAAAATATCTTGATTAATTTAAAAACAAAGAAACCTACCAGTTTTCTGATATTTTGTTTCTACATTTTAGATTCTTCAACAGCAGCTGGAATCATTTCAGAAATTTCAGAGACAGACTCTGGAGAATGCTAACATGGTAAAAAACATGCATTTTTAGATATTGCCATAAGTATTTTAAATTATTACGTATGTTAAATGTGTTAAAACAGCTGATAAAGTAATCTCACTTCTAGATTTCTTTCTCTTTCTTGGTCATAGTGTTATTTGGGGTCTTAGAAAAACATAGATAAACAGAGAGGAAAACAAAACTGAGTTTGGAAAAAAAAGCAGGGAAGGACTAGATCTTTCTCTAATTTGCACTGCTTTAATCTGAAGGAAACTGTTGTTTTCAAATAAGTTTCAATTCCACATGGTGACAGTTGTTAGACATCAGAACCTGCTCCAATGCTGCAAACTGCCATTTTTCACAGAATGCCATGCCTCCCTTTGAGGAGCATTTTTCTGCCATCATGTTATCTGTTTTGTTATTTAAAAGCTAAAGAACTGATGCAGGAAGGACATTTAGCTTTACGCTTTGCTAGTTATACAATGTTCCCCGTTCCTACACTCCATTTCCATTCCATCTGTCCTTTGCAGGAGAGAACTTCCTGATTAATGGTGTATTTTGGAAAGTGAAATACTTATACATGTAAGTTTGCTATAAATAATCCTTTTCAGGTACAGTTTGAAATCTGTGACATACTAAATAAAAATATATTTGAAAAGAAAACTCCAATACATATTTCAGCCAAGATTATGATGACTGCGCATATCACTTGCACAACAAGTAATGCATCTCTGGTACGTTAACAATTTTTACCTACAAACAATTTTTCAGATGGATTTTGGATTTGATAGTTATGTTTTTTTGAAAATAACCCAATGGGTATTCTGGGTACAAAAAATAACAACTGTCTTCTTCCTGAGAAGAGGTAAATACGTATACTGTTCCCTCCCACCCACTTCAATTAAAGTTCCATTTCTTTTTTGCACAGATAAATTAGTAACTTGATCTTCCCCAGATTCATTTGGATTGTTTTCACTGAATATAGAATGCAATACAAAGCATATAGTTAGACAGGACAGAGCCAAGTTGGAGACAGAAATGAAGAAAGGGAATAAAACCTACTTTTTCTGCATCTATTTAGTGTAACTCCAGTTTGCCCTAGTCATGCTGATTAGGATGACAAAAGCATCAAAGACAAACTATAATCTCCGTAGGTCATCTCTCCTTTGCTGGAAATATAATCAATTTAAGACACTCAATATGTTGTGCTTGCTCCAAAACCCAATACTGAATTAAATGAGGCTGATTAAAATTGTTAAAATTTTAATGGCTAAATGGCATTGGCAGAGACAAAATTGTGCAAGTCTCGATTGAGAAGGTGGCTTTTATAACAGCTCTTATGCTTCCATTACTGGAACATTTCATAATTCTTACAGTATGGTTTTTATTTTTTACATTTGTTTTTAATTTTGTGAGGTAGCCTGTGGAATATCGTGAATTGCTATCTTCTAAAAGAAAAGTTCACCATGACCATCAATCCTGTTCTGAGGAGGACATGGAAGCACATTGCAATACTGGAAATGTGGTCAGTGATATAAAAATTTCACGTAAGATTTCACTGAAAACTGAAAAAGTTGGAAATTCAGAAAATCTAATTGGAAACAAAAGGATAGTTACAGTAAATAATGAGTTTACATGTGGACATTTGGTATCTGGCAATGATCTGAAGGCAGAAAAGTTGGATGCTGCCCAGAAGAAGGTAACTCTTAGTAAATCGAAATTTCCTGCACATTTACCTGAATATGGGAAAGACCCATAAAATAGATTATAATTATCCTACCAAGTTACTGAAACAAGAATTTTGGGAGTCAGTCAGTACTAATTCAAATTTATTAGCACAAAATACTGAAAAATCTGTCTTTTTACACAGAGAAAAAATAACTTAAAAGAAATTCCAGAAACTGTGACCTCTTTGGATGAATCATATATTGCTTCAGTTCCACTTAATGAAAATTGCCTACATTTTGATCAAAAATTTTATAGACATTCGGAACATGACAGTGCATGGGGCTCTCCTCCAACAGCATGCAATGAAAAAGCAGGATCTGAAGGCAGAAATGTACTTGAAGAATTTAAAAGCACTTGCAATGAAGGTAACAGATGCCAGATAAATTTGTTTTCCAAAACGGTGAAAGATAAGCTACTAATGCTTGATCACAAACAGCAACTAGAAAAAGAACAGCTGACTGTGTCTAACCAGACACTGCTGAAGCTAGAAGATAAGAAGTTCAGTGAAAAGTAGCCCCTGAATATGATGGAGAAGTTAAAGCATTGCATAAGCCTCTGAAAAATTCTGAGCATCTGCAAAAGAGAGTACATTATCTTCAGAATGAAAATCTACCTCTCAGGAACAAAGTAAAACATCTTGCTGATACTGACCAGTCTTTGAAAGAAAAGATATCAAAACGTGACATGAAAATTAAGGATTTAGCTAAAGAAAAGAGAAGTAAGCAAATTCAGTTGGTTAAGTCACCACAAAGCAATGAGGAATGTGTTAAGGAAGTAAAGAACCTGTTAAGAAAATGTAAAGAACTCCAGAATCAGGAAATAATCTTTGAGAAGGAAAAGAAACACCACAAGAGAAACAAAGACACAATACAGGCAGTACGTGATTTTCAAATTATGAACAAGAAATTAGAAGAAAAGATGACTGCTGGTACTTGTGAAAAAGGGAGGCTTACTGCTATGCTAGAGTCTTTGCCACACAAACAATCCAGTTCACAAGAAACAAATAAAACCTTTGAGATAAAAATATGTCAGCTTACAGAAGAAATGAGCTCCATAGTGGAAGAGCTTGAAGGATACCAGAGTGAAATACAACAAATGAAAGAAAAGGCAACTGCAACAAAATCTGAACTGGAGACTCATCTTCAATTAATGCAAACACTTCCAGAGAAAAAACTTAACCTTGAAATGACTCCGCAAGAATGTTCTAAGATTAAACAGGTCCTGCCAAAGGATGTTGAGAAGGTCCAGTCAGATAATGTGTATACAGAAAAGAAACTCATGACTGAGCTTAGAAATGCAAAAGCAGATCCTGATCTTTTAAAATTTAACTTGGCCACTGCAAACACAGAATACAAGAGGTTATCAACAGTAGTAACAGACATCTCAGAGGAAAATCAGCTACTTGAGAGAGAACTGAATGAATACAGACAATATGCTTCCAAATATGAAAATCACATTAGAAAACTGACTGAAGAATGCTTACTGTTAGAAAATCACCTGTGGAGGATTGAAAATGAAAGGGATGTTTTACAGCTTGAATTCCACCATTTACTTAAGGATTATGATTATCTCCAAGGCCAAGCTACAGTTTTAATATGGGCACAAAAGAAACCCAATTCCATTTCTGTCACCACACAAAATAACTGTTATTCTGAACATCCCACTAGAACTCGTAAAGAAATTCCCGATTCTAACTACACAGCTTTGGATTACCTTTCACAAGGTATGACTTTCATTTCACAGTAACTATCTTTTGTTTGTTAAACCATTTACAGTCTTTTCAATATTTTTTTGTAATGTTCTCAAAACTGTCTGCTTTTATTGATAGTTGGCTGAATTTTACAGATTTACAAGAGCAAATTCTTACACAACAGAAGTAGTGTATAGAAATGAGATTAAACTTTGACAGTTGACAGGAGATTGAGTTCTGTCCCAAAGATTTCAGACTCAGAAGGGAATCTTATGAGCCTTTTAGCTGAACAGTTTAGTACATGCCACATTTCACGTTACTTTGCAGTAAGTCATAAATAAAATTTAACCTACATTTACCTATGCTTTTGAAGAATTCTAAATCTGATCTATGTGTAATCTACACAAGCTACTTTCATGTTTTTACCCTTTTACTGACTTAGAAAACTTATAAGCTCAAACATGAATTTCAACATTTTCAGAATAAATGTTTTGATAACATGTTAATAGTTACAAAATAGTTATAAAAAGCTTTGTTTTGTGCTGTGTTTATTATTTGCTGTTGGGATTTTTTTGTTTGTTTATTTTTTAGTAAAGTGCCATACATTTTAATCTCATTTCCCCATTTTGCTAGGGAATGAAAAGATATCTGAAATACGGATGAAAATACAAGAACTGAAGAAGCGGAAGGAAAAGCAAGGAAAAGCAAGGAAAAACTTCAGAGCAGTCTTCATCAGCTGCACTACAACAGAACAGCAGTTAGAAAGAAGTACAGTGCAGTCCAAACTATCTAGGAGATCACTGAATCTGCAGAGTTCACAAGTGAACAACATGACGTATTGTCCTGATAACCTGCATAAAGCCAGTACCTAAAGGCCAGCATCAATGCCACTATTGAATACAATGTGTTTAAAAAAAAAAAAAAAGGAATTCTGTCACAGGTCTTTGAATAGAGAAAACTTCAAAATTATTACAAATTAGTATTTTAAAATATTGTTGTGTCCTCTTGATGTAAAAGCAAGGGGGTTTATGCCTTAATAAATGCTGGAAGAGCTGTCCAACAACTATTTTCTTTGATGTTAGAAAATGTGAGACTTGGATTTGAGCCTAGAATTTATTAATAAGGAAAAAAAAAACCCTTATCCTGAAAATAGCAGTAAGCATTCTTAAAGAATAAACATCTTCAAGAAATAGTTTAGAAATATAAATGCTGGGGGGGTATTTAAATGAACAAATTTCTTAGACAACATAATAAAAAAAATTCATAAAAGTTAGGATCATAGTTCCATCCTAGAAGAAGCTTGTTTGAAATATTACATTTGGTTAAGATATTTGCTTGTACATAGAGGGAAACAGAGCTGCTCATGGAGAATGTGGCAGCAGAGTTGTCAGGAAACAGAGGAAGAGTATAAAATAGATGATGGTAAATAGAGAGATCCACCCAGGCTCACAGTGGTTATTTTGAACAATCCTTGACACTGGACATTTTGAGAATGTCATCATAACCGAAAGTCTTTAAGACAGTTCTTACACAAAGTACTGTTGAAATAAACTACAAATTATAATTCTACTAAAGGGAAACAATTACTGTAGTTTCACTGTGATCAGACATATTTGGCTAATATATACACTGGTAGTCTTTGAAAGATGAACATTTTCTTCCACTGCAATACTTTGTGAATTTGAACCTAAATTACTCAATAGGAAATATGTTCTGTAAAAAGTACATATCAGAAGCCTTGTGAAGCAGTAAGATTTATTCACCCTTCAACCTACTGAATACAGTATATTAAATTATTTATTGTAGCTTTACAACCAAGTACATGTGTGTGTGTGTATATATGTAAAAAAAAATAACAAAATTTTGAATTCTCAATAATTAAACAAAGTGGATTGCCTTATGTACTTGAATTTCACTTTTCACATTTTTATTTGTTCTGATGGCTGATTAACAACCATTTTGTTAAGAGTCTTAAAAGCATACCCTTCATTTCACCATTTTTACCTAATAAGATGTAGTATATGCAGTCTTGTAGTTCTTTCCATTTATTGATCTGAAATGTAAATGAAGAGAAACTTATTAGATTTTGTTTTAGAATATCACTCTACAGAATAGGAAAGTATTTGTAACAATGAAAAACTGTTACACCCATTCCTGTAATTAGACTAAATGACTTTAATTCATATAACTGATTTATATAGAACTCCAAGTGAGAGCAAGAATTTTAAACTCACAAATCCAATTGTAGGATTACAGTCAAAGTACCAGAAGATAAGACTTCCACTGGAAAGTGCATAAAAATTGTAATCCAGCAGGGAAGCTGATGATTTTTGAAAAATATTTTACCACATTTCTTAAACTCTCCAAGCTATAACATTCATAGTTAAAATAAATGCTGTTCACAATTCTCATTTCTAGGAGCACTGAAGCAAAAATTAGTATATCATTTAAAATTATTAGGACACAAACAGTAGCAGAGAATTTGAAGAAGTGGTTTGAATTTGTCTGTGGAACTTCCTCTTGCAGATGTGAAATTTTTCTCTTTACAAATATTTGTAATGAGTCCATCATAACAGTTTCTGTGAACACATGGCAATACTTCACAGTCAGCCATTCCCTTTCAATTCTAAAACTTATTTTATATGCAGTTAGGTTTCTTTCCCCAAAAGTATTTCATTTGGGAACACCAATTTTTACTCTGTTGACAAAACAATAATACAAACAATACAGTGATTCTAGCTGCCCAGCCAGTATGGTATTCTTTTTCCACTTTCACTAGTTTAAAAACAACAGTGGAAACATGGAAAGTTGTACCTTCTTACATCAGTGTTGGTAGTTACCACGCTTTCTGATGTACGAAAAAGATACTTCCAATTCAATCAATTAAATCAACATGGAGTAATAACGTAACTTCTGGTTTGGCCTTGTCAATGCAAATTGAAACTCTGAATGATTCCTGGAGCCAATTTTATTCCATAAACATAGAGGAAAACAAAACTAAATTTAATTTTTTAACAGGTGCGTTCCTGATCATTTTTTGACATTTATTAAACCACAAAATATACTTGAAAATATTTTTTTCAATGGTAATTACATCACTGGATTTTGAAGGTATTTAGGATATATGCAGCCTTTTACAGTAACCCAAATTTACAGAACAGTAGGAATAAATTTTGAAAACAAGTTTTTGTACACACTTCTTACCCTTTTGCCAGTAATTAATTCTAAATTAACTGAATAATTGAGAGAAAGGAAGCAGTTGTGCAAAAGAATGTTGGTAGACAGCACACATGAAACATGAACTTAATATGGCTTACCTTATGACGTTTAAAGTTATTATACTTGTAACAGGTCTGCTTTTTGGTCCGGGAGGAGGATGAAAAACCTTTCGTTCTCTACTGGATAGGACAGACATGGGGTTTTTTACTATATAAGGGTCAGCAGAATGGCTTGGATAAGGATCAAATGTGCCTCCTTTCATGCCCCCTGACTGGAAAAATAAATAAATAAATAACCTTTCAAAGTGCCAATCTACATATAATTGGATTTTATTACAATTTTTTTCATGTAAAAGCAGACAAGAATACTGAATAGCAGACTCCATTATATTCCAGTAAAAAAAAAAAAATGTTGCTTAAACTTGTATCGGAAATTTTAGGGAAAAATTCAGTGATTAATTAGATGAATTCATGGTATAAAATGTTCTTTGTAAGTCTGGATTTTGAGCAAAGGATTTTAAAAACATGACAGAAAAAATATAACCATAACTCGCTAAAGTGACCTATGTTGTGGTAAAAAAAAGAATTCCTATGTCACTATTAGTTCACTAGTGAGCCTCCATATCCAGTGTAGGTGTAGAGATTGCATTTGTATAGTAAAGAGGGAGTTTATGCAATACTTTGTAAAGTACACCATTTATATATTGAATAATTGAACATGCAGTGTCAAGAGCCAGGAACAAGTTCACCAGCATCGTCAGTGAGATAATACGCTGGCTTTTCAGAAGATATTGCCATTCTGAAGGATCTCAACTGTGAGGCTGAACACCCAGCATAATTCTTTATATGCAGGCATTCTTGCAGTCTTTCTGAACAGTTACATTTTCACTGCTATAATCTTACTCATCAGATGAATCAGTATCAGTCAAATAAGTCAAGGGTGAAGGACAGAATAATTGTAAAATCAGCAGAATATCATACTGAGTGGCTGACAATGGCACACCAAAATGAAGAAAAGTGACAAATTAAAGGGTGTTACTATATTAGGTATTTGGAGTCATCTGAGAGAGTGAAATGTATGCATCAATATTTGAAGACCATTTCAAACTAAAAATAAGATTTAGCCTAAGGTGAATGGCATTAACTTAGCATTTAATCTCAGAAAAAAAAAATACATTAAAAAGGAATGTTTTATGGAATGCAAAAATACCCATTTGGATTTTAATAAGTAATATAGTTCACTTGTTTCAGTTGCTGTATGTTTCTTGACATTAATACCAAGCTTCATTTCTTAGGTCCCCTGAGTTCCTCCCCCATGTATTCATTCCCATCCACCTCCTCCCCTTTTCCTAAATACTGTAGAATCAGTAATCAGAATCAGAAATTCTAAAGCTGACTCCACGTTTGTGTCTGCTGCTAACTCCCAAGTTAACTCCTACAGCCTTTCTGACATTTTTTGCTCCTTCCAGTTCTCCATTCCCATGACACCTCTAAGAATTTTTAGATACCTGCACAGGTTCAAATATGCTATGAGAGACTGACAGACAGAATCCAAAATAGAAAAGGATTCTGTTTTGCTAATCCTCCCTTACTCTCATTTACTGTAAGACAGTCATTCCACTTCGTACGTTTATCATGGCCTATCCAGCCAATTAACTGAATGTTAACAGCACTATGTTGATTTTAAAGACTTTTTAGGTTACTTGAAACTGGTTATCAGGGAGCATTGGCTCAAAGTAAAAGGTAAAATATCTCTTGTATTTTTAACAGTGAATAGCAAACATTGCTTTCTAACTTACGTACTGTAAGAAAAGCTTTTAACCCAAAATATCTGCATATTTATCCATTGTTTCCAGTAGCTTTAAGATAAACTAACCTTTTTAGCAGGAGAACTTGGTTTGAAAGGTGGTACAATTTGCTTCTCTGGAGGTGGTTTCTTCACATGTGGCAAAGGTTTGTCATTAAAATAGGGATTCATATCAAAATACTCCACGGGGTACATATTTGTCTTGAAAGGCCCTCCTTTAACCAAACGTTTGTGTTCTTCATGTGCTTTCTGTAAAATAAATAAATTCAAAGGAAGAATCTTGAGCTTTGCAACTGTATTTCATTTTTCTAGCCAAAGCATTGAAAACATTTAAATTCATTCTTGAAAAATGTTCACTCTGTCTTTGTTCGTTTGATCAAGGCATTGAAATAGCCACTGTGTATAATGGAACATACAGAGACACTGACCAGGAAGCACAATTGTTACAGAAGTATGGTAGGAAAATATAATTTGTCACTGTCCATCTAAGATGTGCCTAACTGTATTGTATACCTGTATCTTGGGCATACTTGTGTACCTTCATACTTGAAAATTCTGCTGGCATGCATCCCAGCAGCATACAAATTCACAGTTCAGAGCACTCACCTCTACATTTCCCAGATTCTATGTGCTTTTCTAAGTTGAATTTCTCTATGAATTGGCTCTTTGTACCATGGGAGATGTTGACTATTCTTCTTAGATTCCATTTTAAAATAATACAGGTTTGACTCTGCATTTTCTAATCTTACTACAGACCAATTTAGTAATTTCTCACTACATGTAATAAAAATATATAAGAAAACTAAATTCAGTGCAAGTTAGGAGCTTTCTTAGATTTGTAAGCTTACATGATAAAAATGAACAGTTTTTTGTTTCAGTTTGTGTGGATGTGTGGTAAGGCATCTAGCACATTACAGTCTCATTTCTGACAACAACACAGAATTCTTATTGTTCTTTGCCATTTGCATTGTTTGGTAATTACTGCAATTGTTGCTTAAGGGCTCCACAAAAAAAAAAATTAAGGTCAAATTTTGATTGCTGGAACTTGTATGGGATACTTTTGGTTGTCTTGAAAAAATAATAATAAAACAATAAGTAAATCTTTGTTTTTATGATATAGTGATTAATTTGTTTTCCTCCCTCCAACTTATAAATGAATATTGTTATTTTGAGCTGAAGAAAACACTGCAGTGAACAAAAAGTTTGTGTAAATTATAATAAATAGTCATGACTAATACTTAGTAAAGATTTTATCTTTTTTTACCCTTGCAATTATTTTTTCTAATTCATAGCCATCTGCTTCATGTGGATATTGTTCACCTATGGTAAGATTTGCATAACTGTAAAAAGAGAATAGATTAGTTAGATGCTCAAAACTCAAAAAAATATTTAATAAAAGACTGAAAGAAGTGACATTGTGAAGTTACCCATATCCAGTTCCTTTTTTTCCTGGACTAGTATAAAAATTCTTTCCAGGAGGAATGTATCTTTCTCTGGCTTTCAGTTGCGCACTGAAGTATGCAATTGGACCTCCTATGGTTCCGTAATAGCTGCCCAGTCCACATCTAAAAAGAGCAAATAAACACTTTAATTGGTTCTTTGCAAATATTTCAAGCTTTCCGTATTTACTGCAGTAAAACGTTAGTATGCAGAAAAGCCAAACAAGTATCATCTCAAGAGGTAAAAAGCAATTCATACCAGATCCACTGTTACAGACACAAAAGAAACAAGATGGAAGTGAAGTTCTAAGGAATCTTATTATAAATAGGCTTAATAGAGGTTGTTTCAATTTTGCACCAGTAAGGTGAAGTAATATAAGCACAGACTGATTCACAAACAGTTATACAGAGACATAGGCTAAATAAACTTGCTTGATGGCAAAAGGCCAGTCTCTATCACTAGTTTACAGAGAGAAGTAATGTACTCTCACTATACATTGAAGCAGCAGGTAATGCAATATACTGGTCTGAAAGATTTTTTTTCTCAGATATGGTTGGAAGTTGTAAAGATTAGTTATCGTTCTGCCTTGTCACCAAAGGAAAGTAAATGGAGAAACATCTCTACATTTCAGTACTGAAATCACATCATGTAAAACAATATTGTACTCCTTTTACAGATTTTATAAGAAATCATCTGAGAAAACTATATTTAGTGTACAGAACAAAAGAAGGTCAATTTAAAATAGCTTCACAAGACTTACGGCAATTTATCTCCATTACTGGGAAGGAAAGCTTTGCCCAAATTTTTCTTTGATTCTGCCAATCTATAACGTCTCCTTAGTTGCACAGGGTTTGAGTAGGCTTCACCCTCGAAAATCCTCTTAAACTGAGGGTCGAAATAACCTGCCTGAAGAGCTGACAATGTTTTGCTCCCCTCAGATAGCATCTGTCTGTTCTTGCTTGCAGTTTCATTAAAATGGCCTTTAAAAAAGTAAGAATGGTAAAAAAACATTCAAAGTTAGTGCTTCTCGTAGACTGCACTTAAAAACTAAGATCTGGATCTGAATGGCTGGGTGACACAAAGAATGAATGTCCTGCAGAGCATTTCACTTGTATATCAAACGTATAATGTATGATTTATATAACATACACTGTGTGTAAAAGACAACACTAAGAGAAGGTATTCACAGCACACAGTTTTTGTTTGCCAATCCCTACATTTGTTTTAGAGGAAATGGAGAGTGATCAGTTACTCTAGACTACAATTCAGAGCTAAAGCTGATGCCTATTTATATAGTACGAATAATGCATCAGGGAGTATCAGTCTCTCCCTCCAATTACAGACCAGGCTGACCAGCTTCAATGTCCCCTACTGGGTTTTGAGTCCCCAGCAGCTTAGTGTGGTAGAAGCAATAAGCTAGTGAGTCAGCCAGGGTTCTGGCAGGCACACTAGCCACTGACAGAACATCACAGCAAACGCACCCATACAGAGAGGATTCGTTTGCATTTTTCACCTCCAAATAACTAATGAGGGTCAACTCTGCCATCTTACTGACTGCAACAATTTACATCTGTGTTCTTTCAGCAGGCTTTTTCTTTCTGAGAAAGACACTGTCATTATTTTTAATATAGTGTTGTTTTTTTTCTATTCTGGTTTCACTCCTTCACTCCTGTGCATGAGATTGCCCAGGAAAAAAAAAAAAAAAAACCAAGAAAAGGAGAATGTTTTCAAAAACAAACAACAAAAAAAGCAGGACATAAATAACAGTATTATTTTACACAAGCCCAGGAAAAAGGTGGATACTAAAAGGAGTCCGTATTGTTACATGGTGATTAAAATTAAATACACTTACGCATATAACGTGATTCATATTTATCTCCAATAGTAACATAGCTCATTTCACTGAAGAGGCCAATCCTCTCCATATCACTTTTGCCTTCTGAAGGCATGGCTGGGTGACAGTGTACCACACTAAAAGGTAGAAGTATCTTTGTGTATTTGTTCTACTGTAACTCTATAAGTAGTCAACACCTATAAACAAACAAACAAATTTTAAGTAAAATGCAAGCAGTTTCAATTAAAACTATTAGCACTAACATAATCTCAGGAAACTCATCTGCCACATGATGGACAATTTTCATGCTTAAAGGGTAAATGGACTATGTAGAATTTGGACACCGTTATACTTTATTTCTGATACAAATTCAAAACAGAAGTGGAGAAAAAATAAAAGGCATTTGTAGTAGAACTGGTGCAACTCACTGAATTAAGAGCATTAAGAGCCAGCAATAAACATGCCAGCAGCCTCCTTCCTCAGCCTGGGGACTATCTTTAGCAGCGAAGCTCAGTCACTTTCAAACACTACAGAAGGAAACCGCACAGACAAGCCAGGGATAAAACACAGAAGTGGAATTTCAGAAGCCCTCTCACAGCAGTCCAGCACCTGGTTATTGTGTATATTTCCAATTTCTTCTTGGTTTTACTACAAATCATTTATAGTGAAGGCTGTTTTTCCCCAACGTCATTCTCGCTGAGGACTGACAGAAGGGGAAACGCCTGGACAAGAAGTCCAAGGAACACAAGGACTTCAACAGAGAACAGGATGGGCAGGGGACCGATTCTCAGACTGAAAAACAGCAGAATCAAAGATCGTCGGCTGGGGGACCAGCGGGAAGGCTCGCTACCGCCACCACGCGAGGCACGAGCACTACCCAAAGCTCAGGACACCCACGCTAAGCAAGCCCGGCACAAAGCACGCCTCTCACCGCAGCGGTAGTGCCACCGGACCGCCGGGTCCCGCAGGGTACCGAGCGGCCCTACTCGCCGGAACCGCCGCGTCCACGCCCCAAGCCGCCGGCAGTGCCCGCCCTCTGTTGGTAGCGGTTGCCTGGGGACGGCGGGCAGTCCCCCGTCTGCCTCCGCACCCCGCAGCGACCACGCCCAGCAACCGCTGTCCCCGCCTCCTTCCTAATAACAGGATCATATTAACGCCGTTAATAGTGCGCAAAGGGGCCTACTTTACTGAGTTTAGGTGGGATTTGCTACTGCAATTGCATGCAAAAACAAGGGACCGGCCCAGACGGCAGTTCATAGGATCAAGCTGCACAGAAAGCATGAGCACCAGCTCCTGGGTACAGGGTGGAGTTCAGTTAAACCTGCCTTGCCCCCTACTCAGGAACCACCTCAGTAGTTACAGGTGCTACTTATCTGTAGTGTCAGGTGGAAATATTATTCAGGGAAGACACATGCGGGCCCTGAAACTGGGTTTTCAAACTCAGTCAAAAAATGCTTGCTTAGAGATGAACAGAGCACAGAAGGATTCCTGTGTGAAATAGGAATATATATATATAAAAAAAAAGTGTTATTGAATAAGTGGCTTGAATTCATAACACAAGAGAGACCACCGATATCTGACCACAGCAAATGGAATACAAACCATTAGCGTATATCCTTAGGAAAGAGAAAACATTCATAAATACTTTAGTAACATTTCAGCTAATTAACACGTGCTACTGATGGTGTTCATCTGAGTGAGATTCTGCAGTAATATTACATGCATTCATTTGCTGCTTTTTCACATCAATGAGAGACGATGATATCATGTTGATAAAGCAGCACATTGATAAACTGAGGTACTCTGATTCTGTAGTATACTTTATAACCTATATGAATGCAAAGACTAACCTTGTGGCACAGTGCAGGTGGTCCGAGTATTCTCTTTTTTTTTTTTTTTTGCTAAAGGAAATTGAAAAGCTGAAATTTTTGTCCTCTCTTGAGCAGGTGCTTCACAGAACATCACACGTATACAGATAATTTGATACATTTTATAGAAGTGAATTAAAATCAAGTTTTTCCTCCAGATAAGAAATACGTGAGAATCACCAGTAATTCGCAGTGCTGCAGCGCCCTCTACAGCTGTTGGGTGAGTCCTGCAGGTGCACCTGCAATGCAAGGAGTGTGGCTACGTTGCTTCCAAAGGCCGGAAGGTCAACAGCGAAACCTCCGCATGCTGAGACCCAGTGGAATTAGTATTTTCACGACACTGCTTTACTTTCTGGAATCATAGGGACACGATGGGGACACGATGCGAAGATTCTTCTCTTCTACCTCTTCTGTCAGTACACCTTTGTTCCAATTTTGTTTATATCTGCTTTTCCCTGGATCTGCAAAGGCATTTTTTTTTAAATATTCATCAGGTTTCAAACAAACATCTTTATACCAAATTGCAATGGTATGACATATCCCTACTAAAATGCAGCAGACCAAACAGCGTTATCTACTGCATGCAGTGGAGGCAAGGGAACACCATGTGTCTGTTTTTTGTAACCAAAATTACGCTTTGGAAGGTCTATTTTTTCGCTCTCAGCCGAAGCCGTGAGAGGCTCCCATACCATAACCGCGCCACACACGGAGCGCTGCGGGTGGCAAAGAGAGCTAACTCTCTTTGTCCAGTAAACCCTCCTGCGGGAAGCTCTATTGGTTCCATGGGCCTAACCTCAGAGCCGCCGCTTCACAGAGCGGGGTAACGAAAACAAGCTCCACCGACTGTAGGGCCGCCTCCGCCGCACAGCCGTACCACCCCTTCCGGCAGCGGCTGCCCGTAGCAACGGCTGCCGCTTCACCTCGGCGGCGAGCGGGGCTGAGGAGCTGCTGAGGAGCCGGGTCATGGCCGAGCCTGGCTGGGAGCCCGAGCAGAGCCCTCAGCAGCCCCAGGGGGGCCCTGGGCGGCTGCCTTCTGAGGGCTTTGAACCCGGAGGAAAGCCTTACCGGCCTCAGCTGCTAGAACCGGGAGCAGCTTCTGAGTACCAGGAGGTATGGCCTGGGTTTGATTAGCCAGGAGGGCTGGGAAAGCTTGGCCGTCAGTCACAGGTACCACACCAGGGCCCCTACCTTGGGACTGCTGGCCAGGCTGATGCGTCAGGTCAAGCACCACATCGTTCACTGACCCCTGTTCAATATTTCTCACACCCACAGGGAACAGAAGAAGCCTCTTATGAGCAAGCTGTACCAGAAATAAACTTCAGTCAGATGCACACACTAGGACAAGAATCTCATCAGGCACAGGAGGTTAGCATGTATCAGACGTACCCACTAGGAACTCAGGAACCAAGAGATGCTTATCAGTCATACAGCAAACATGATCACTACCAAGCCTATGAACATGAGCATGGACCTTACTTGCCACACGAACCAGGCTATGGACTATATCAGCCAGGCTACGGTCCATATGATGATCAAACACCAGATCCTGAACACCGAATGCTGTCGTTTCAGAATGCAAAAGCCTATTTGCTGAAGAGCAGCGTAACATCTGGCCTGAACTTGTAAGTCTGAAAAAGGAGCAAAAGTGAAAGGGGAAGGAAGTAGAAATGAAATAAGTGTTGGTGAAAGGGTAAAGGGATATGTTAAGAAGGGAAGGGGTAGCAGAGGGTATAGAACAGCAGAATACATTACAAATGCAGTATCTTATCACTATGTTATACTTGCGTGTCCACCACCTTTCAGAAACAAAATTCCCAGGGGGAATTATGTAGTACAAAGGGAACTTGATTTGAATGAGACTAGGTTTAAATTCTCCTATAGCTCCTGAGTCAGGTGTGGGATAAGCAAAAAAATGGAAGATTGGACAGTACAAACAGCCAAGTTTCAGGTCTAATTTCCTGCAGTGCTCCGTGACCCCTTTTCATCTAGCTATTCCAATTATTTCTCCAAATCCCGAAATGATTAGTTTCTACTTTTGATATTAAGAATCTAATATTCTAAGTATTTTGTATAGTAGACCAATTACATCTTTATTTATATGACAGATATGATCATCTTGTTAATGTGCTAGCAAAGATCCTGGATGAACAGCCCACAGATCCAGTAGACATATTTGAGAACATTAGCAAGGATGTGAAGGCAGCTCAGTTTCAGAAAAAAATGGATACTCTTCGAGATGAACATGAGGTTCTTCCATCATTTGACTCTGCAGAAGTGCGCAGAAACTTGTTCCTCAAGACGGATGGAGAAGGAGATGAAGAACGAGAAGAGATGGTGAGTTGTTATTAGAAAGGAAAAAAAAAAGTAGATACCAAATATACCGGAGAGATGGGTGGCAGGATGGCAGGAAGGGAAAGGAAAAAGGGGAGATGTTACTTCACTGGGAATTTTGATCCTGTAGTAAGTATAATATCCTAAGCTTTTAAAATCATAGTTTCCATTCATCATCTCTAGAACATCTCTCTCTCATATGTCAGATCAAGCTGGAATATTCCCTCCAAATCCTTTACCTACACCTGACTTTTCTTTACCTAACGTGACCAAAAGTCTGGATTTATTCTAGACCATTTTTAGAATATTGCACACAGCTTCTGTAAAATACAGAATGGAGAATTTGTGATTCTCCCAGCTTCAACTGTGGTTCCAGTCCTTCCTCCTCCAACTAGAAAAAAAATACATGGTTACAATAAAAAGGAAGAATTACTGAAATAAAAAAGCCACTTCATTAAAGAGGGAAATTTTCAATAGTCAGTTGCTTACCTACAGGAGCAACTACAGCCAAAGAAAAATTAAGGGAATTCTTGTAAAAACTAAGGGAAGTTAAGATAACAAATATCAATTTTCCTATGAAGTTATCACTATATATTCAAATGAATTACCATCATAGAATACACATCCTAACAACTGAATACATATTTCTGTATCTTTACCATAGCCTGTTACTCATTTTACAGTAACAATATATCATATGCAATGATAAAAGAAAAAAATGGAGAAAAGTGCAATGTTCCAGAAAGGAATTTTGAATTTTTCATACTCATATCTATCTTGCTTTGACCTAAGAAACTTGTAAGAAACAGACAAATTCCATGTGAAACCAGCACTATTTCCCCTAAATTCCCTACCCTGCTGTGTATAATTTAGAATCTTTATCCACCTGCTTCTATGAAATAAGAAACTGTTGATAAACCAAATGTAAATTCTTAAAGAAATCCACATTGTTGGCCTAGTTCTGCTTCTCACAAGCCAGCTGGAGCATTACTGACTTCGGTAAGAGCAGAGGCCAATATTTCATACTAGCCTTAAGAAATTCCCTGTTAAATAATACAGGGAGCTTTATGACAAGGTATTCAAAAGAACCACAATAATTTCAGATAAATAGTGTTGACCTGGTGTCTAAATGTATAAAATACATATTCTGTTCTCCCCAAACGCATCTTTCACAGACACATGGAAACACAGTGGTTTTGTTTCTGGCTATCAAAGCCTCTTATATGGTAGACATGAACTAGCAATGATGACTTGAAGATCCTTTGTGAGAATTCTGACTTTCCTTATTTTGCAGTAGTTAATAGTGAGCTTGAAATTTGAGATCTTATATTCTAAAAGCTGGAGTTTATCTGTATTCTTTGTTACCCTTATTGCGGCATTTTTAATTTTTCTAAATGATAGTGAAAGATGTAATAAATAAATGCCTGCAAATTAACTTTAAGGGAGTGAAGTATGACTTTCAGTGGATGTCTTGTTCAATCTTTTAAGTAGATACTTTTATTTTTCTTTAGCTCTAACTCATGATTTTGTTTATTAGGGAGAGACTCCTCTACCTAATGTGATGGAAACAGCCTTTTATTTTGAACAGGGTGGAATTGGCTTGAGCAGAGATGAAACCTATCTCATATTTCTTGCCCTTAAAAAACTTGTTAGTGTTCAGCCAATCCAGACCTGTCGCTTCTGGGGCAGAATTTTGGGCCAGGAGATGAACTATATTATAGCTGAAGTACAGTACCACGAGGGGGAAGAGGAGGAGGAGGAAACAGAAGAGGAAGAAGTCATGGTTGAAGGAGAGAAAAGACTGGATGAGGTTGAAGATGAAGAGAAAGAAAAGGGTGAACCACTGAAGTCTACCTATAAGCCCCCACCTGTCATTCCAAAAGAAGAAAATGGAACTGGGGCAAATAAATACATCTACTTTGTTTGTAATGAGCCAGGCAAACCCTGGGTGAAGTTGCCTCCAGTGACACCAGCACAGATTGTCTGTGCCAGGAAAATCAAAAAGTTTTTCACTGGTAGGCTTGATGCTCCTGTTGTGAGCTTCCCTCCTTTCCCTGGAAATGAGGCCAATTACCTGCGTGCACAGATAGCTCGGATCTCAGCAGGAACCCATGTCAGTCCACTTGGATACTACCGATTTACAGAGGAAGAAGGAGATGAAGATGAGGAAGGGGGAGGAGGAAGAGATGAATGTGAAGAAAACCCTGAATTTGAACCTCTTTCTGCGTTTGAAATGGTGGAGTCTCTCTCTACGTGGGTACACCACGTACCGAGTATTTTGAACCAGGTACGTGCTCAAAGGTCACACTGACCTCAGATACCATTCACTCTGTAGTACTAACTTATCTTCTGGAGCTGCTTTCATTCATTCTGAATGTAAGGATATTTTGGTATAAAAGCTCATGTCACATAGTGGTGTTTCTTTTGCCTTCTGTGTTCACTAAGGGTTGAACTGAAATATACAGGTCTGCACAAGACAGATGGAGATAGGCATGAATTTGCACACAATTTTCACAAACCTTTTTGGACTTGAGCTCAGGTGTGGAGGGAAATGATGTTTCATGCATCTTTACACTTTGTGCCTGACAAAGAAGATAGATAATGCCAGTATGGCTGTAACCAGTAAAGGCCAGCAGCAAGTTATTACCCCTTCACAAAATGAATACTGAAACAAATGCATGCTTAAGACACAAACCCAGTCTCTAAGTATAGGAATTCTGTCTTTTTGCTGAAGTCCAGCATCTATCATAATCAGTGCAGATTGTTGTAGGGTGAATGACCCAAAAGAATAGTATTCACAAAAAATAATGAGGTGGATGGTATATTTTGCTTAGCTTATCTGGATGGTAAACAGACAACCAGTAAATAAAGAGAGGCTCACCTTTTGCAGATGGTCAAGGCTTGCCAAAAACTCCACAATGAAGGGATCTCTAACAAGAGACCCTCCCTGGTGGTGGTCAGCCCTTAAATGGGGTCTGGGAGTGGTGGAGCCAGACTCTACCCCTTCCTATAACACAGCTGAATTGCCTTCACCTGTGCTCCTGCAGCTGACTCAGTGCTCACCTCAGGTTCAGAGGTTCAGACCATGATTCAACAGTTACCATACATTTGTTAAAATAACTGAATACAACAAAATAGCAGAAAGCTGATGACAGAGCTATGAGATTATTCTCAAATGGTAAGCAGGGATAAGGAATGAATGAGGGATAAAGAGAGCACATCAGGGATCATGATACAACAGTCTGCCTACAGTATCTCAATTGTGGAATTCTTTCTTTTCTCCCCCACTCCCTCTTGAGTGGGCATGTGCCTGAACCAGTTATTTAAACTGGCAATCATCATTTTACTGATTGTTGCATATATTTATGATTCTATCTTGTTGATTATAGGGTCGCTGTGTTTGGTTTAACCCTTTACAAAAAACTGAGGAAGAAGAAGGTGAAGAGGAGGAGGAGAAAGATGAGGTGCCAGATGAACTACAGCAAGAAGTAGGACCTCCTCTTCTCACTCCACTCTCTGAAGATGAAGGTATTCTTCAGGGAATACAGTTTTTGATAGAAAGTCGCTGGAAGTGTCAGCATTTAGGCAGTAAACATTCAAAGTGATAGGCTTCTGGTGCTTTGTGGAATGATGTAGTTTGCCATTGTTCTTTTACAAAATGAATCATGTGCAGAATGGTTACCAGTATTGACATTAAAACTGTAATAACTGTGCTTTCTAGTTAATGCTCTTGCTGAGAATAAAGAGAAAAAATTCTTCAGACATGTCAGGCTATTGCAAGTTCAAGACAGCTCACATATGAAATACAGCTATTTTTCCATCATCTTTATAGACTAAAAAAAGTGTGTGCACATTTAAATAAATGTGTATACACGTGCATAGGTATAGAATTGAGAATTTATATTCTGTAGCACATTACTGCAGCATTCTTTGATCAGGATGAAATACACATTCAATTTGTCCATCAGCATTAAGCAGTCTTCGACAAAAGAATCTTTGACAGCAGTGATTACTACTGCATTTCAGGAGCATGGTATTTTCTGTATGTGGCTGCTAGCATCCGTGATACCTTCCCATGCATCCAAACTACCTGTCTGAAGACGGTGTTATATTTATTGCTTATGACTATGATTGTCTAATGTCTAATGCATCTTAACATAATCATTACTTGAATTCTGTGGCAGCCTTGTAGCTCAATCTTAAATGTAGTGGCTCTTAAGCCAATTTATTCACAGTGTGTGTTTGACTGTCTGCAGGAATTCAAAACATCCCTGCTTGGACAGCTTCAGTTTCTACAAAGCTGACCCCTCAATATGCTGTTGCAATCCTTCGGTCGAACCGATGGCCTGGAGCATATGCCTTTGCATGTGGCACGTGAGTAGTCAATCAACATAGTTACAGCACAAATTCCACACACTCTACACATACATATCTATTGAAGTAAGATTTGGTTTATCATAAATTTACTGACTGAATTGTAACTAATCCTGAGACTGGAAAAGGCAGCTTAGCAGTAACAGCATGTGTTCAAGAGCGAAAACTAAGAATCATTGTAAATGCTAGCATAAAGCTAATGAGTGTAAACATCCAGTTAATATTTGGCCGTGGTCCTCAATTTAAAACCTGTGTTCCAGAGTCTGCAATGCTTTTTACAAAAATGTCTTAAATCTGTGGATCTTAGTTTCATTAGTTTCCACTATACACAGTACAGTTAACTACCAGTGGGAACTTTCAAATAGATCTATGTTACTAAAGTAAAGTTGGAGCCACACTACAATATGACAAAGTGTAGCACTCATTGTTTTAGCACTGGGAGATTTTTAAGTGGAAGGTATAGAATCACAGAATGATTTGGGTTGGAAGGGACCTCTAAAGATCACTCATTTCCAACCCACCTACCATGGGCAAGGACATCTTCCACTATACCAGGTGCCAAAAGCCCTATCCAGCCTGGCTTTGAACATCTCCAGGCATGGAGCAGCCACAGCCTCTCTGCACAGCCTGTTCCAGTGCCACACCACCTCAGAGTGAAGAATTTCTTCTTTGTATCAAATCAAAATCTACCCTATTTCAGTTAAAAACTATTATTCCTTATTGCATTGTTACATGCCCTTGTAAAAGGTCTCTGCCCATCTTTCTTATAGGCCCCCTTTATGTACTGAAAAGCCGCAGTTAGATCTCCCTGGAGGCTTCTCCAGGGTGAACCACCTCAGCTCCCTCAGCCTTCCTCTGCAGATGTGTTCCAGCCCTCCTCACTTTTGTGGCCATCCTCTGGACCTGTTCTAACAGGTCCATATCTTTGTTGTGCTGGTGGGTTTCAGATCTGTATCAGTGAATTCATCAAGTTATGTCAGTTAAAGAGATGGCTTCTTGTAAACACACCTGCTGTAGGGAACCTATACCACAGCGACTATGTGCACAGCAGAGTAAGGAAGCCTGAGAGTCAGTTATCACCACTGATATTTTGCTGCGGGGAGATTGTGTGACCTTACACTTATTTTTCTCAGGAAATTTGGCAATATCTACTTTGGCTGGGGGCACAAATACAGTCTGGGAAACCACACACCTGCACTCCCTCCACCCGTGCAGCCCGAGTACCCCGATGGGCCGGAGATCTCGGAGGCCACAGACCCCACGGTGGAAGAGGAGCTGGCTTTCAAGGCTGCACGGGAACAAAAGTCCCTAGAAAGCATGGAAGAAGAGGAGGAGGAGGAATTTGAGGATGAGGATGACGACGATGACTAAAATATAGGGGAAAAAACGCTTTAAATTTTTAAACACCAGTTTGACAGGAGGATGATAAAAATACAGAGAAACAATTGTTTTAAAAGTTTAAACATTCGTTTAATAGTTTATTAGTTTAATAAAGCAATTGCTGGTAAATGGGAATGGAACGTGTTTTCTTCTCGATTTCTACCCACTCCTCACGGCCGCCCCTTCGTCCTCAGAAGCGCGCCCAGCCCACGGGTGCTCCCAAGCCTCGGCCAGCACCATCGCTGCCGCGGGGCGGCCCAAGAGTCGCCTCGCCTTCCTTCTTCCCCCCCCGGCAGTTGTTGCCTAGTGGTCCGCTCCGGCGAGGCGCCTGCGCAGCGCTGGCCAATAGGATGCGGCCGCGGGAGCAGTTCAAACTCGGGCAGCGGTTGGGGCTGCGCCTCGCTGGCCTGCGGGGTGGAGGCCGCCGGGGGAGCGCGGTTCTCTGTTGCGCGGTGTGTGCCCGCGAGCGCAGCCTCGCGCCCGACGGCCGCGGGGATGGTGGACGAGGGGGCAGTCATGGTGTGCGTTCGCGTGCGGCCGCTCATCGCCAGGTGAGCGCCTGCCATGGCGGGAGCGGGTCCGTGGGGTTCCGCAGAGGGGGAGGATGGAGTTGGCATCGCGCGCGGCCCCGGGGGTGGAGCGGGTTGGCGGGGCCTGGCGGGAGTGTCTTGCTGTGGTGTCACCTGTGCGGTTAACGAGGCGTCCTTTCCTTTAGGGAATGTGCTCTAGAAGACAAAGCCTCGCTCTACTGGAAGAGCGAGGGCAATACTGTTTCGGAAGTGAATGGTACAAAAGTCTTCAGCTACGGTAAGAAAATGTTGTTATCCGAAATCAGTGGATAATCATAGAAGACTCTCTAACTTCTATGTGGTTAGAAAGCAACATTCCTTTATTTTTCACCATGCATATCAGGTGAACTCGGGCGATTTTCGTTGCTTGTTAGGACACAGTGAGCAACTTACTATCTTAGTGCATTGCAACACAAAACAACATATGAGAAATCCGAGGAAGAAGTCCTTGCACCTGGTGGGTGTGAAGATAAAAGTAGTCTATTTTGTCTCCGGTGCTTCTCATGAAGCAGAAACAAGGTTGTTTATGTGCCAAGTGGAGCTGAAACAGAAAGTTTTAGAACTAGATTCCTTTTGCTACCAAAACATTAACCAGCATGTTAATGTCGTTCCCTGAATGATTATACCGATCTCTATTGCTAAAGCAACTTGTATCAGTTAACTTCAGTGCTTACATAGACCTCTGTTACTGTCTGAACGTAATGTATGCTAACAGCAGTTGCATGAGCTTTCGCAGCATTGTACTACTCTTCCCACCCCCAACCTCACGTTTATGAAAGTGTACCACTGAGGCACACAGGATTTTGTTGTAGACTGGTCCAGGAGGGTGCTTTTAAAGCCAATTCCTGATCTTGCCCAAGCTCGCCAAAGCAACTGTTTTTGGAGCACGTGAGCTAAATTCCTTTTGTATGATAGTAAACAGGAAGATGCACTTGGTAGCATCCTGACATTCCAGTCACAGACAGACAGCCCAGAACATGTGGGACAACGCAGCCATTAGAGCCTCAGAAATGCTTCACTTCTAGTGTTTTCCAACTGATTTGCTGCACTTGTTAGTTTTTATGTAGCCAACAAAGATTTTTCCCAAGCTGAGGATTCAACAGGCATTCCCTGTGTTAGAGGTCTTGTAGCCTGTCCTGTCAGGCTTTAAGATCCTGATGGATAAACTAGCCTTAACAGTAGTTAGGATTAAATTGAGTGACTGTTCAACTGTCATTCATAGTTTCTTTGACTTCTCTGCTGTCTGTTCATGCTGCCTCTCTTAGTTCTTACTTTAATCTTCTTTTCTTTTTTAAAAGTCTGTCACAGCAGTATCACAACTCCATTTGATGTTTGAATTACCTATAAAAAGCTATGATGTCTGTGATACTGGATTTGAAGTCAACATTCCTGAATAAGATGACAGCTTGTTTTTGACTTGCAACGAAATGCACTAATTTGCTTTATTTTCTAATTTTTTCTTTTTAAGATCGTGTCTTTCATTCTGATGACAACACTCAACAATTATATGAAGGTGTAGCTGTACCAATTATACAATCAGCTGTGCAAGGTTACAATGGTAAGTCTTAAAATTGTGCTCAGCTCCTGTTTGTAATGTAACTTCTAAATAATCAAAAAAATGTAACCATCTTCCTAGGCACAATCTTTGCCTATGGACAGACTGCCTCGGGGAAGACATACACAATGATGGGGAACAAAGATTCTGTGGGCATTATTCCTAAGGCAATTCAACATGTCTTCAAAATTATTTGCGAGGTGAGTGTCTCTGTGAAACCGAAGTAACTGAAAGGGTTAGCAATGTGTCTGAATGTTAGAAATGAGTTTTAGTGTTAAGAAACTTATGAAGGAAACAAACTTCCTTGTATTTGGGCTCCCTGTTGCAGTTACTTTGCTAAGCTTGTAGAGATGTGTTTAGTTAAAAATAACATCTAAAAATTAATGAAGGACTCGTTTTTTTTTTAAACTAGGAAGAATTTATTTACTACCGGTGTTTGAAAGAGTTATAGACAAATCAGCAAATTCTGGTAGTTCTCACTGTCTGTGGATTTTGGTATAACATGGGCTGCGACCATACTGGGAAAGGGACTGTGCCATATAAATACAAGATGCTGAAGCTCTCTGTTCTGAGGAATGGAACAGCAGGCTGATAAGAGAATATCAGACACAGTATGCAAGGAGCTAATTTAGTATTATGAAGCTGATGCTTAAGTTTTCTTATTAATAGGAGTCCATTCGAGATGGCTATTCTGAACCCTGAACTTGGAATGTGCAATCCTCTTGGTCCTAAGGAAGAGCAGTGGCTCTGATATATCTGGCTTTTGTTCAGCCCAAGTGTAGTTTTTATCTACAGAAACAAGCAAGAAATCCACCTGGATTGATATATTAAATAGCATATCTTTAGATATGAATGTATATTATGCCATCGTTTCAATATTGAAAAGATTGCTGTGCAACAAATGCAGCGTCCCAAGGAATTAAATCCTCTAGTTATATTTATAAGGTATAAATTAAAACATCATTGCAAAATACTTCTGTCTTGAGGTTTTTGATATCAGTTATGTGATATGTCAGCTATTCCTGTGAGATGCAGAATATTTTAGCATCTACAAAAGTAGACTCTAAGCCAAGAAAACTTTCTGTGGTGCTGTAATCCACTGTGCAGCCTTAGTCCCAGTGTGTGTTACTTCAGAGGTAGCGGAAGAAACAGCAGCAGCAAAGTAAATCAAAGTAAGAAAAGAGTGAAACCAAGGTACACAGAAATAAGAGAGCCAAAGCAGGAGGGAATTACATATGGAAAGGTTAGTTAAGTGGGAGATCTATTGTCATGTTTCTGAAGAGCTGAGTATAAACCTGCTTTTTATGGCTTACTGAACGTGATGCATTAGTAATGCAGCTTGAAGGAGATTGAGTAGAAATAAATTGGTCTGTATTTGTAGATGCTTGTGTGGGAAGGATATGGTGAAATTTGTGAAATGACATCTAAGCATATAACTTCGAGTTCAGAATTCTTGCATTGAAAGCTGTTAATTCTGTAGACTGACTTAATTTTTATTTTTTTCTTCATATGATCATTAGATTCCAGATAGAGAATTCTTATTAAGAGTTTCCTACATGGAAATCTACAATGAAACCATTACAGATTTGCTTTGCAATATAAGGAAAAAGAAACCTCTAGGAATTCGTGAGGATGTTAATGTAAGTAGATGTTATGTAGCATAGCACTTGTATCTGCTTGGTACTGGGGGAAAAAACTTTCAGAGGCATCTAGTAAAAAAATGTTTCTATATCAAATTGTGTAATTGTTATCTTCAAAAGTTAGCGGAAGACCATTTAATGGAATAGAACAACAACAATGAAGCTGGGCTTTTTGCTGGCTTAGCTTTATACATGTTTATAAATGTAGACTTTATCCTTTAAGCTTTCCAAGAGAATATATTTTTAGCAAAAATACTGAATACTTGAGAGTTGTCTTGTTAATGGAACTACAGACATGATATTGATTCCGTAGCTCCATGTTTTAGAGATCTTCAAAAAAGACAAAAACACAGAATTGCTTTAATAGCATCTTTATATAATCTACAAAATTGATACTTTTACTTGTAATCACCAGATAGAATCAAAGAACTATTCAGTAAGATAAGCCATAGGGGAAAATAAATTACATTAATGCTATCCTTAGTTTCTTGATACAGAGCGTTGTAGCAAACAAACTGGGTTTTGTTTATTTATTTTGATTACCTGATTGACCAAGGCTTTTGGGGTCTGGGGAGAGTGGAGATTTATTAACTGTATGATTATGGCCTTGTAACATTAAAGAAATGTTCTTCTGTATCTTTTCTGAGGAATTTTCCCTTACTAGTTTTATTTTTGGATGCTTTCTAGGTCTCTTATTTTTATTTTTTTCTTCCTTTTTAAGTATTAGTTCTGATGTAGGTCTAAATTTTCATTACCTGTGTTCAGAAGAAAATTAAAGAAAAAAGTTGTTCAACTAGTTAACCTTTGGAAGTCCAATAATAAGTCTTAATTATGTTTGATGTATTCATACAAATTTTAGAGTGCAGTAAATTATTAATTACTGTTTATTTGTTGCTGGTTTTTTTTTGTTTTAAGAGAAATACATATGTGGAAGACCTGATAGAAGAGGTGGTTGTTTCTCCAGAACAAGTTATGGAATGGATCAGGAAAGGAGAAAGTAAGTTGTTTAGCCAATGCTAGCTGATATTCTAGAAAAGCAATAAATTGTATAGAATCATGGATATCTCTACAGAATTTTATTCAGAAATAAGCTTATTGAAATATAAACAGAAGTATTTCAATATTGCTTTCTTGACAGAAAATCGCCACTATGGAGAAACAAAAATGAACGAACACAGCAGCCGTTCTCACACAATCTTCAGAATGGTAAAAATTTCACTGTGAGAATGTTGGGTTTTTCATTACTTTAAATGACAATAACTTATTGTTTCCCTCTTCTAGATAATTGAAAGTAGAGAACGAAGTGACCCTGCGAATGCAAATTGTGATGGAGCAGTGATGGTGTCCCACTTGGTAAGATGTTATTATGTTGGTGTTTAAGTAGAGAGTTTACAGTTGCAACTTACATGTGAGAAGAATATCATTTTATAATGATGTTATAAACATGGCTTGTTAATTTCTATCAGATATTTCTTACGTATGTATCATGTTTCTCATTATCCATATAGAGGGAGATTCCTTGGGTGTTATTTAGAGGATATCCTCTCACCAAAAGGAGTTCTGATGTGCAGTATCTGAGTGAGCTATTGCCCACTTTTTATCCTTCTGTTTGTTGCTGGCAAGCCCTGTGCTTCCACTCTCCATCTCCTGTATTGCTCTCCCACGTGACTGTACAATTACCTCTACTAGTAAGGAGGGAAACTTTTTTTTTTTCTTCTACTACTTTTTGGTGAAGTTAGTACCTTTTACTCTTTTGAAACAGAAGCCAATAAAAGCAGTGGCTACTTGCTCATCCAAGTCCTTGTGGGATGCTACAAATTTGTAGTCATTTTTGAACCATATTTTTAGTGAAGTTTTTCTTCTGACCTCTGGTTTCTACTTTTTCTATCCCCAGAATGGCAGGGAAGGAGAGATATACAGCTGATTCAGCTTCTTAAGCCTTGAATTTGTAGTTATCATTTCTCAATACAGAAGTGTAATTTGCCTTTTACCAAGGGTAGGGGAAGCTGCTCTGCAAGGTTTGAAATACCATTCAGAGTAGCGTTAATAGACTTCAGATGATCTTGTTTCATATCCTTAAGCACCCTGAAAGTGGTTGTTGATGTGTTGTGGAGCTGCAAGTTATTTCTAGTAGTAAGAGCACTTAGGGTTGTTTTGTGTTGTTTCTGAAGCATAATTCTAGTTTAAGTCGGTGTTAAGAACTTCATAGAAGAGAATCTTACAGTAAATTACACCCAGAACTAAGCTGTGATACGTTTAATTCACAGAACTTGGTAGATCTGGCAGGTAGTGAAAGAGCTAGTCAAACAGGATCTGAAGGTAAGTGTTAAATTACATTATTCTGGTGACCATTTCTGTTATTTAATCTTCCCTTAGGTGAAAAGGAAATGATGTATGTGCTGTTATTCATAAATGGTATCTATTCTACTAGGCAGGCAGGATCTGCCAAGGGAAATACTGGTAATATTATACAGGACAAACAATTCAGTACTAATACAACTTTTCTAGAATGTCAGATCCAACAACAGTAATAGGTTGGACTGAAAAAGTGAAGAGTCATATTTTGTGGAGAAATAAAAACTTATAGGCACTGTTAAATTTAAAGCTATAGAGTAAATTTAATGACTATTATCAATCAAGCTTAAGTAAAATGACACCATGAAGCACAAAAATACCTTTGTATTTTTTAATAGAAAAAAGTATTATGAGACTATAAGAAACAATGTTAACAAGTAACTAACCTGGAAGCTGTATCAAAAGCTGGTTTGTTATACTTAAATTCTACTAGATCTTTTTGCAAATGCCAATGTCTAAGTATGATAGGAACTTTGCAAACAAAATTTGTGTTTCTATGGCCCTGACTGCCCATTAAATTATTAGTGCTGATTTCTGATAGATTATTGGTTTGATTCATCTTGGCTATCCTTGAGGATTGAATGCCAGCTACTCATGGGTCACAGTGCAGTGTGGTACTTGCTATTTATTCTCAGGAGTTAACATCACAAAAACTTGTTGAAAATGTATTGTTCTGTTTGGTTGTTTGTTCTTTTTGACTGGAATGTTGTGTAATACCTAGGTCTCCGACTGAAAGAAGGCTGCAATATAAATCGGAGCTTGTTCATTCTGGGTCAAGTTATCAAAAAACTTTGTGATGACCCATCTGGGTAAGGTATTCTGCTGACATACCCATTTTAAGATCCGTAATAAGTTATATACAAAGCACTTTAATTTATTAAAGTTATATTTTATATAGATTAATCTTTCAAATTAGCTGCTGCCTTTAGAAAATGTAGTTGTTATTCCATACAGTAATATAATGTCTTAATTTTCTTCTCCATTTCCCACCAGTTTCATAAATTACAGAGACAGCAAGCTGACTCGAATTCTGCAGAACTCCCTTGGAGGAAATGCAAAGACTGTTATTATCTGTACAATTACTCCTGTTTCTTTTGATGAAACACTCAGTACTCTTCAGGTGAAAGTTCTTACCTGTTTTCAAGCATTATCCTCACTAGACTTAACACTGAAGGCTTGGGGGAGAAGTGTGGTGGATGGGGGTGTTCAGTTGCTAACTAACAGTTGCTGCATCTTCTAAAGGTCCTCTGTACTTTGTGTTCCAAGTGAACATCTAGTTTGTACTCCATATCTCTTTCCAGTCACTTAGTTATACTAGATTGGTTAGCTAAAGCTTTTTAGAAGTTGGAACAAAGCTTTTTCTTCTGTCTCAAAGGCAGTAGAAAACTTCTATTTTCTCTTGTTTTCTTTTTGAAAACAGAACTACTAATAGTCTGTTTAATAAGTCTGTTAATGTGCCTAATAGCGTTTTAGTTAGCTTCTATAAGAAAGCGGAGAGTAATTGAACTAGCGATGAGCTTTATATTAATTAAAAATGATCAGATGTAATTTTGGTTAAACGTGTTTTTTCTTTATCAGTCAAGTATCCTTTTAACTGTTGGGAAAAAATGAGAGGATTACACTTTTGATTTATTTAACTATTGTACATGAGAGAATATGGTTGCTCTTTCAGTTTGCCAATACAGCTAAAAGAATGAAGAATACTCCAAAAGTCAATGAAGTACTTGATGATGATGCCCTCCTGAAGAGATGTCGCAAAGAAATTCTAGATTTGAAAAAGCAACTGGAGGAAGTACGAATTTTAGTCCATTTATTACATAAGTATACATATATATACACATTTGTTTCTTTTTATACTGCGTATATGTATATATAAATTGTAGCATATATGCAGTATATAGTGCATAAAAGATGTAAAATGTAACATGCATGTTACATCTTCTCTGTATGTATACCGGTATCTATTTAAAAGCGTTTTTTTAATTGAAACCACTTAAGTCACATATTACAATTAAAAATTCCAAATGAATTTTTGTTTCTGCCCTCCTAACTGATGGTCAGCCGAAGTTGCAATAGGCTGCAACTGTGTAAGACCACTGGCAGCATTTGTATTGCAAATAGGCTGAATATTCATTTTGGAAGTGGACAGTAGCAACTTCCCACCAAACAGCATAGTCTCTCACATTCAGCTTTGTCCAAATAAGATTGTATTTTGTTGATGGGAATCTTGTAAGTGTTGTAAGAGATTAGATCATAAAATATAAAACACAGAAAAAAATAATCACAGTTTGGGGTATATCATTTTGAGTATATAAATCATCCAAAGGTGCATTTTTATTAGGGACTGAGGGAAGCCAGAGGAAAGAGTTAAAAATAAAAAGCCAATGTTTTTCCTTAAACTACCACTTAAAGATTTGCTTGTTATATTTTGAGATACTAAGTAGGCAAAGTATTTACATTAAATATAGTGATGAAATCTTATGAATATTACTAAATATCTACATATCACAGACTTAGTCTAAGTTGTTGAATAGCTAGTTACTGCAATACAGTCTCTTTACTTCAGAACAGGTTATCAGTACCTAAAATTTTAAGAGATAATGTACGTTAGAGAAGCATGCTATTGGGCAGTTGTAGCTCTGGAAGTGTTTCAGGCTTCTGCCACTGTGGGAAGGTCATCTTAAAACTGTTATGATTGAAAGAATGTTTTTTTTAATAGAGAATTTCTAAGTCTCTGAAGTCTGTAGCTGATTTGTCTTGCTGCTTTAACCTCTTACATACTAAATCTCCTGGGAAATTGTAGACTGTTAGACTTTGTCAAAGATTAGCAACAACTCTTTCAGACTTAAAGGAGTATTATGTACATGCTGTTACTTCTAAATCCTAATAATTCTTTATAAACTACTGTTATAGTATTCAATGCTGTATTCTTTTTATGGAAGGTGTCTTTGAAGACTCAAATTCATGCAATGGAAAAAGATCAGTTGGCTCATCTGTTGGAAGAAAAAAATTCTCTTCAGAAAGTGCAGGAGGACAGGATACGGAACTTAACTGAGATGCTGGTGACTTCTGCCTCATTCGCATCAAAAGAGAATGCTAAAGTAAGAGCAGGTTTCCTAGATCTTTTTTATTAATTCTTAAATACTTGGCAAAAACTACTACAGATGCACAGCATTATAGTGAAAATGAAAAAACTTTGAGTTAAGCAGTCCTTAGTTTTAACATGATTATCAGTGTAAATGGTCTAGAAAGTTATCACTCACATATTGAAGGACTGAGTTTTTAAATAACTTCTGGGTATTCAATGCTGCTTTGTGTTGAACAGACAGTAAAGAGTTTTTCTTTTGAACTGTCACAGTGTAGTTCAGTTTTAAAGAAACTGCAAAATATAAGAAGCTGGTTAGGATACAGGACTGTTGGAGCACTGTGCTAACACAACATCTGTTCTCCAGTCAGTGCTTCATTTTTACTTTCTGTAAATTCTTGTTTTGTTTTTCTCCCCTTTAAAGGCCAAGAGAAGAAGGAGAGTTACGTGGGCTCCTGGTAAAATAAACCAGGAAAATGTGAACTATTTTGAAGACTTTGAAAAAACAATGTTAACTGAAACAAAAAAAATGAAGATGTCTCTGTCATCACTACCAGAGGCAGAGGACTGTAAGTATCTATTTTTGTGGGGAGAAGAAAATTCTGCAAAGCAGCACTGAAATGGAGACTTGAAGAATAATCTTTATTTGAAAATCTACATTAAAAATCCATTTCATTTGCTAATAATACATTTGGTTGACACTATGCTATTCAGACTGTTCTGTGAACCTGGAAAGTACTGCCTTTGCTTTCATAGGGAATTACATTCTTCTGTGCATAAAGAATACGGACTGAAAGTGGAGTGGGTTCAGCACAATAGTACAGATAGTTACTGTGATGGAAATAAAACTGTTTAATTTAAAAAAATAGAAGCTTGAGTCTTGCCATCCTATGTGAAATAATATGTAGGAAATGTGTTGGGTAACTTCACAAGCATTGCTTAGCTTCTCAAAGGAAATAAAAAAGTAACCTGCAAGAGCATAAGATAAGTTTTTTGTTTTTGTTAACCAAATATACTTCTTTGTAAGAAAACTTAAAAATATGCCAGTGTTCCCCTGAAAAAGATAAGGGGGAAGATAAGGAGTAAAGCTCAACAGGTTAACAGATATGGAAAAGTCATTACTCAAAGATCAAACTCAAATTGAAGGACTTACTAGAAAACCTAGACAAAGGAATTAAGAAAGCTAGAATGAAGGCAAGAAAATAACTGGGCAGTATTGATACTGATTTGTGTCTTTGTACATCCTTATTACCCACCCATCTGTCAAGTTGCTTGAAATTTTTCTTATGGGAAGGATACATCTTCATATGTGCAGAATACTGTTGTTTGGTCCTTTCCTTGACCTTTAAACACTTTTCCTAATCTGTAAATAAGTACATATTCTGGATTTGTTTTCAGCTTCATTAACTTGTGATAGGGTGTTCAGTGTAAGCATAGGGACTGGTCTAAAGTGCTGTTCCCTTTCATAAAAGAAAATAATGAGATTTAGAAGTCCAACTGTGTGCTACATCTTTGTCATTGAATGATTATTTCCAATATGATGAGATCTTGGATAAGAAAATTCTTTATGTCCAATTAAAAACGTACTGTTTTTTTTCGGATACATCTTCCCTTTCAGCTATGTTAATAGAGAATTCTGAACACGACAACCAATCCTTTACTGTTTTGGATCAAATTCGAGATACAGAATGGACAGATGGACCTAACATGAACTGGGTAACATCATAATGTCTTTAGTTTTTCTTACTGTCCTGGTTCCAGCTTGGGCAAGGTTCTTCTTTCATAAAGTCTGGCATGATGCTATGTTTTGGCTTTGGGAGAAAAACAGTGCTGGTAACACAGGGATGTTTTAGTTGCTGTGAAGTGGCTGCGAAGAGTTAAGAACATATCAACTTCTTGTGCTGTCCTGCTAGCAAGGGGGAGCTAAAGGACACAGGGAGCCTGGAGGAGGCAGAACAAGGATAGCTGACCTATAATTGACCAAACTGATATTCCAAATCATTTGATATCACATGAAAAAAAATTAAAGCACGGGAGTTGAGTGCGGGACAGCCACTGCTTACTGACTGGACATCAGTTGGGGGGTGGTACCAATTGCTTGTGCATCATTTGTTTTGTGAATGTATAATTATCACTGTTATTACTGTTCCTTTTTCTTCCTTTTATGTTGCAGTAAATAGTTTTTATTTCAATCTACAAGTTCCACTTTAGTTTTCTTTATTTGATTTTCTTATCCCACTGGGAGGAGGAAGTGAGTGAACAACTTAACCTAGCAGGCACAATGAAACTACAATACTTAACACAGCAGCATTGCATGGTTCTCTAAGACAGCCTTACTCATCTTTAGAGCATTGATACTCTGTTATATACCTTTATATAATTGTAACTAGTTAGAAAGTAAGTATCTTGGTCATCTCTTTGAAGTTGTGGGATGTTTTAGCAGTGAATGAGCTAGTGAGCTTTGGTATTTAAGTAGGGCTGGCGGTGAAAAGCAACAAGGGATGTAATAAACTTACTTGATCTTGTAGATCAGTTAAATGAAAGCAGTTCTTTTTCTAGACTCAGAGAGACTTTGAAGAATCTGTGCAACTCTGTGAAGCTTTAGCCATAGAAAAGGTAAGCCTGTCTTGTATTCTCCTAGGAATAAGATGAAAATTCCAGTAACCTTTTCTAAAGCATGTTGTTTCTTTCTTCAGGATATTGCTGTAAATGAGATCAATGCCTTGCAAGCTAACTTCAATAAGTTAGTATTAGAAAATGAACAGTTGAAATCAGAAATAAATGAAATGAAGGAGAAACTGAAGGAGAAGATAGAAATGGATGAATTTGAAGCTCTAGAAAAACAAACTCAAAGAGATCATGAGGTAAGGTACACTGAGATACAGACAGATTAGTATTCCTTGTACTCAAATGTTTTCTAGATTTTAGTTTACAGAATGCAACTTGGATGTTGATTCACAACAGGTGGTGATATAAGCAGTGCTCAACAACAGAAAGAATGAACCTGGGATTTAAAGGGAACTTAGTGTAAAAAAAAAATCAGACTTAAAATTTCAGGAGTTGCATGATGAGGTTTGGTTAAATGTATACATCTGTAAGTATCCACTATTTTTGTGTATATCTATCTAGTATATGTATGAAAAGTCTCTTGCAGCAGTCAGTGAGATCTTTTGGTTCACATATCTATGTTTTGGTCTAACGTTCTATGTGCCCAGGGGCTTGCTGGTGAAGTAAGTTACAAAAGGAAAAGACACTTGAGGTATTAAAACATAGACGTACTATATTCCATTCTTTTCCCAGTATCCTTTTCTAGAAGGAACTGGATACTTTGTGTAGGCTGTAGACTGCCTGTATGCACTAGGCTATTTAGTATCCTTTTACCACAGGCTAAAGTTGAAGCTGAAGTTGTGTCCTTTCACACTTGTTTTAGGTTACAATTTAATGAGGTCACCTGGCATTCCCTACAGAATTTCATGGATCTTAAAACAGATAATCGATTATGATTTCTTGTATTTAAGATTACACTGAGAAGACACTTTAAAAGACAATTTGTGCGAGCTTTCTAATCAGGTCTACTCTGAAGCCAAAATTTAACAAATTTTGTTAGGGTTGTCCCCTGAAAAACTTGTATCTAATGGCAAAAACAATGTTCTAAATTAGCTTCTACTGCAAGAACTGCTTTTTTGAACAAATCACATCTTCAGACCAGTGTCTGAAGGCAATCCATAAAATGTAAGTATTTGTCAATACTTGTATAGCAGAGTAATTATAGCATAACTGAGAGGTCACATACTTCACACTTGATTAAACATACTTACTTGAAATCATCAGTTACAGTCAGCACAGGCACACAGAGATAAACTCAATACTGAATAATGACATTAAGTTACACCTGGAAGATAATATAGTACTAAATCTTTTACAGCTATTCTTTGACACGGAAATTACAGATTAGATTTTCTTCTCACTATACTTGTAGCAATACAGAAATGCTTAAGAGAGCTAATTGTAAAGCTTTTCTAACAAAAACCAACAGAAAAGCTCTTCTGTTTTAAAAGTGCTTTTATAGCTTGTCTCCTACTTGTGCTTCCTTTCAGAGGATGCAACTTGAATTCATTCATGGCTCGGTTACTTAAACTCACTTTTGATACCTCGTTCTTGTCAGCAAACAGATTTTCATTAATATCTGCACTGTGCAAAAAAATCTCTTAATATGACCAGGGATGGGAAGCTCCACATCTGTATGATTTTTGCATGAATTGCTTTGATCACATTGCTGTCACTTCTCAAGCTGTTGCAGATTAAATTGTACTTGAATCATTTCTAACTGCTGTGAAGCCTAAATAGAGCTTTTTGTTGATTAATTTGAAAGAATATGTGGCAACTATGATTTGCTAACTAATAAAAAAGAAAATATAATACAGGCTTTGCTTATTTTCATGGTGATGGCAACTAAAACTGTTGGTATGGGTGCTTTCTAACATCCTCTGCAATTTTGCTTCAATTTGCTCCACAGATACAACTAATGCATGAAATTTCCAACCTAAAGAATATTGTTTCAAATGCTGAAGCATACAATGAAGAACTTGAGGTGAGCCTGTCTCATAAACTTGCATGCAATAAGATCTGAATGGAACATGGTTTGGTTTTTCTATCTGGTATGGATGACCTAGATTTAACTGGTAAGATTAACAATAGTCCATTCCTAAGGAAGATATCTCTTATCTTAGTGATGCTTTTTATGTAAAAAGGACTTACAGATTCCTATCAGGAAAACAAACAAACTTGGAACTGTGGTTTTTTTCCTCTTCTCATATAACTTTTAGGCAGAAATAAAGTCCAAACTGGAACAACTGAAAGAGAAAGAGAACAAAATAAAGATGTTAAAAAACCGTGTTGAAGAACTACAGAAAGCAGAAGTGGAAAAAAAGGATGGGACTTTTTCAGTGGTAAACATGAGTTTTCTGCTGGGGTCAAGAGGCTGAGTTAGGTTTTGCTTTTGTGGGAGTGGGTTAAACTTAAGCATAGCCTTTATATGATGGAAATATGCTGCCCAACGGATTTTAATTACTTTATGAAGCTTAAATTGCTAATTAGTATTAGTTCTACAAGAAGTGTATTGTATACTAGTACTCTGAAGTAAAGCTATGGAAAGTTCTGTACTTTATCCCAGCTCCCTGTGTTGTGCTACTGTTCATGTTAGATGGGCTAAAGTAATACTTTCTGAGTCAATTCTACTCTTTAAACCATATTTGAATAATTGTTTTATGGTCTTAATTTTGAGTTTTTGTCTCTTTCAGGGAGATTCTGATAGACTAATTGAGGAGATTCAACAGCTGAGTAAATCCCTCTTAGATAGTGAAACCATAGCCATGGATGCCAAAAAAGAATCTGCTTTTCTCAGAACAGAAAATTTGGAATTGAAAGAGAGGATGGTAATTACTTTTTTAAACTGCTTTTGTGGTTGCACAAAATACTGTTTGTGCAGGGTTTGCTCCCAGACTAGGGAAGAAGACTATCTGTGAAGACAAGTGACTTAATGTTCAAAATAATGTTTTTACTATGGAACTTATGGAAAACAGATCTTCGAAAGGAAAATAAATCAGACATGTTATACAGGAGATGGTATTAGATTTTTGTCTGTCATCAAAAAAGAGAGTATTCAGTATCATATATATGAATAGTCTTTGAGGAGTTCCTAGGACAGAAGACTCCAAGTCTTAATTGAGAACTGATTAGTAAGAGTTATAAATTCAGAAAACTGGACTGGGGGTCTTAAGTTTTGAAGGAGTAAAGATGAAATAGGGAAAAGAGCTATGGTTCTGACCTATTATGTAAGATGCATTCTATTACATTATTCTAAAAGAAGCAAAGTTGTTTAATGGTGGCAACTTTTATTTAACAAAGCCAAAATTATGCAGGAGAACAGGAAATGTGTCAGATTTAGCTAACAGTTAAGCAAGTAGTCTTTTGTGTATGAACTGCATGTTCTTTTCTTTTCCTGAAGAACGAACTCTTAAATAATCACAAGCAAATGCAAAAGGATGTGCAACTTTATCAAAGCCAAATAGAAGCAGGGAAGGAGAAATACAAAAAAATGCAAGCTGACTTGCAGAAAGAGTTGCAGTCTGTATTTCGAGAAAACACAAGGCTAAATTCACTGATGGAGGGTAAAGTTCCTAAAGGTACTATTATCTTTAAATTGATGGTTTGTTTTTTTTTTTTTCCTCTCCCCTTCCCTATCTTCCTTTTCTCCATTTGGGGTGGGGGCCATAGGGAACATTTTCACTCTTTTGCTCTTTTCTTATTGAAGTGTTTGTCAAGATAAACATTGGAATCTCCGATACCGATGGCACATAGCAACTGCATTAGCACTTTCTTAGAATATTTGTAAAATTGCATTTGTAAAATGCTTTGTATGTCACCTAGGACAGTCAAGTTAATGAAGGATATCACAGAGAAAGTGAAATAAACTGAATGCCAATCTAACCATGTGGTAACCAAATTCAAAGTGTCGTTCTATCTTTTAATTGCTGACCGATTATATTCTTTGTAGACCTAACATCCAGAGCACGATATAAAACTGCTTAAATTAAAACCTATTTTTCTTCTTTTGCGTTCTTATTTATTTAAACTTGCTGATTCTCTAGATTTGGTTTCTCTTCTGGACCTGGAAAAAAAGGCATCTGACTTGAAAGCAGAACTAGAAAAAGCACTGGAAGAGAATGTATTCCTACAAACTAAAGTAAATGAACTATCAGAACTTCAGTTTCTACCAAATACTGTTGAGATGCAGCAGAGAGAGGTATGCGAACATTTAACTGTGCTGGAGCTCGACTTTCTTTCATATTTTTTATATCAATTATATACACATTAGTTGGGGCCTATTGGATAGAATGTTTTCAATTAAAAATTTATCTCAAGTCAAATAACAAGATTTTACAAAGTTCATTATGCTGCTGTTTCTTAGGTGTTTGATATTTACACTTGAGGATAAATTGAGTTGAGTGCTCACTTATAGTTCACTATAACTAACGAAATCTTTCTGTTCATTTGATAACTACATGTGTAGTGAACAAGGATGAAACGCTATTTTACCTGTCTGAAAACTGAATTTTTGTCTGGGTGGGTGAAGAGTAAATCTCAACACTCCTGAGTAGAAACACTGGTTGAGGAGGAAAAGGTTTAATTTAAACTTTTGAGAATTTGCAAGCAGACTGTCTTATTCCCTGGCAGGGTGTAATTTAGTATACTTTTTCCTACAAATTTGTTTTAAGTTTGCAAATTTGTTATAAATCCTCCTGTATCTGCTACTGAGCATGTGCACTTCTGGACTAGGGCAAGCATCTTGCGCAAACTTGATTGTGAATATATTTCAGAATGTTCCAAAACCTTCCACTGACCTACTTCTACATATAAACAAATGTTAAGTAGACGTTAACAACTTTATAAGGTCTGTATTGCAAGTAGTGTTGATACATCAAAGGACTTAATCAGTCTAAGAGCCATAGCCTGGCATGTTAGTTCAGTCCTACCTTAAAAGAGTGGATGAAGATCTTTTAAAAATATCTTAAGTGTTAGAGGGGAGAGTTCTAAAGGTATTTAAATCCAATGGGATTTGTCTTCCCCACCCTTCTCTCTGAAGTATTGTTTAGGATTTGTTTTATTGGGATTAAGTCTGGAAGTCTAGCAATGTACTGCACTCTGTGTTTGCTTGTATTTGTTTCTTAAGCCTGCATGAGCATTTTTTTTTAATTAAATGGCTATAACAAATACTGATTTTTAAATGCTGTTAATATTTTTTTTCCTGACAGATAACTGAAAATCGTGAGGAGTTATGCTTACTGAAGTTAGAAAGAGAAAAGCTGCTCTCTGCAGCAGCTGATAATGAAGTTAAACTTAACTATATGACTGATGAAATTGAAAAATCAAAAAAAGAGCTAGCAGATGCACAGCTTAAATATGTATCCTCTGATGAGGAATATGTAGCACTTAAACAGCTCCATGAAGAACTGGAACAAAAATATGCAACTGTGTTGGAAAACTATGAACAAATGAAACTCCAAATAGAATGTTTGTCTAAAGATGCAGAAGAGTCTAAAACAGCTTTGGATTATACAACATTAGAGGTTGGTGTCATATTCCTCTTTTTGACATATGCTAGGAATTCTTTTTACACTATAAAGAAGTCATTTGAAGTAGTGGTTTTGAAGATATAGTGTAGTAATTGCAATTCCAGTTTTAGTGGGAATCACTTGTACCGTGCCAGATGGATAAGATTTGAGACGCATGGGATTATGCATCTCAATGGCCTCTTTCTTCATAGGGAAAGAAACAAGCTACTCAAGGATATGTAGTCTCCTGTACTTTTTAAATTCTTAATCTTAAGTTTACTCTTTATTATGCAGATATATTTTAAATATACACCTACTCTTTCTGAATTCATAGAAACAAAGCTTTCTAATCAGAGAGCTGTTGAGGGTTTTCTCTGAAAAGAAACAAAATGGGATATCTTTCAAACCACAGAGAATCACTGCATTACTTGGCAAATAGAAAGGGGAAAAATATTCATAGAAGAGGCGAAGGAAAATAAGATGCGTGTATTTTGGCAATTATGTGGCTGTCATATTCAGTTATGGATCTGTTTGTGTTTTAGCAATACTTTTCCTGCTGATGAGGTTCTGGAGATGAATAATTAATGTGGACAAGATGGAGAGTTAGTGAAATAATGGAATTCGTATTCTTTAGAAGTGTGGAAGGATTCTAGCTTGTCTAAGCAGATATGAGTCTGTGACATCATGTATAGATTATGCTACTTTTCATGAAAGTGACAGTTCTTACTCTTTTTCCTGTATAAATTAAAGCTTTCCAATAAAAGGAAAGAATTAGAAGAAAAGACAGCAGAGCATGAACATCTTCTTCATGTAAAAGAAGAGCTTGCCCAGGCTCATCAGAAGCTAAATGAAATGGAACAATTAAAAGAGCAAGAAAAGGTTATGGAAGCAAGATTGGAGACCAAGGATTCAGAGATCCAGGCAGTTCTTCAACAGCTTAGTGGATGCTGGGAAGAAATAAAAACTCTCACTCAGGAAAGAGATCACCTGAAACAGAAAGAGGAATCTCTCCAAACTGAGACGGACCAGCTCAAAGAAGACATAAAGGACACTGTCTCAATGGTAGGGATTCTGACATCATTGAAGTGGACCATACATATTACAGAGGAAGAATATGAAAGAACCTGAACTACGTAGATTGCTCTGAAAATAATACCTCCTATTTATGTCCATGGAAACTGCAACAAAGAGCATAGTAGCACTATTTGGTAGAGGAGATTCTCAGCTATAAGACTGTTTTTCAGCATAATCACCACTATTAGCTATGTATTTTTGCTAGCAATGAACCAGAGGCTTCATTTTGCACTTGTAAAAATCTGCACCAGTGGAGGTGGCCCACTGTTGCCAGTGCTGAAATGTACTACCCACCACTGAACTGTGCTAGCATCCACTGTTTAGTTGCCATAAATATTAAGCAAGGGTCAGTGGAGTTTTCTGACAGGTCTGGCTTCTGGACCCAGCTAAGTGTATGTGTAATAATTGCTGCAGGTGACTTGGAATTTAAGTATAGCATTGCTTACTGGAAATTAAGGTACCAATTGTTTACATGGATATGAGAGTAGAGTGAAAACGGTATGCCATCAAATAGTGCGAAGGACTGAACGTAATGGAAACCACGAACAGGTTCTGTGACCTGTAGTATTCCCCTAAGCAACATTAGGTATCAGCAACATCAGGAGAGTCTGATGTACTGCTGTAAAAAGAATAGTGCTGTGATGGGGACTTGATGGTGCCCAGGCACTGATAATCTGTGTACTCTTGGGCCAAACGTCTGTCTTGTTTGTTTGACAAAATGCACTCCTTTGCATGAAATTTGCTTGTTATGAACTTATCGCAGAACAAGGGGAATTGGTTTCAAACTAAGAGAGGAGATCTAGACTGGATATAAGGAAAAAGTTTTTTACAATAAGGGTGGTGATGCACTGGTTGTCCAGGGAGGTTGTGGATGCCCCATTCCTGGTGAGATTCACAGAACTGTAAGAGAGTTGTAAGAGACCTCTAGAGATTGAGTCCAACCCCCCTGCCAAAGCAGCTCCCTAGCCCAGGTTGCACAGGTAGGCATCCAGGCAGGTCTTGAATGTCTTCAGAGAAGGAGGCTCCACCACCTCTCTGTGCAACCTGTGCCAGTGCTTTGTCGCCCTCACATTCAAGGTCAGTCTGATGTGGGCCAGCCTGTGAGCCTGATCTGACTTGTACTGAGATGTGGCTGTTCTTCATTGCAGGGGAGTTGGATGAGGTGACTTTTAAAGGGCTCTTTCCATCTCAAACGATTCTTATGATTCTATGAATGTCAGTGGGTACATTTTTTTTTTTTCTGCATGGAGGAATTCAGTGACACATCTTTGCTTCACGTGGACTTCCATATCATAGGCCAATTTGTCAAACTCCCTCTGTTGCCATCTGCCGCACAGCAACAAAATTTAATGGCTTATCGGTGGGAAGGCTCAACCCCTACTACAACTCCACCAACATCCACCTCTGATGTGGGTCAATGTAATAAAACTGGAGGCATTACTTTCAGAGCAATCCATGTATATTGAAATATATAGGGGACAAGGGGAGTGAGTTTTCTTTGGTGTTTTGTTTTTGTTTGGAGTGGGGTTTTTTTTGTTGTTTTTTGAGGAATACCTACTAATTTGGCAAAAAAAAAATAGCATTTCAGTTTTGTGAATTTTCTTTATTCTAAAGAATATTTTAGCACATGAAGAACTGAGAAATGCACAGAGTTCTCTCCAGAAATCTCAGGAAACTGTTAAGAAGCTGGAGAAAAGTATTTCGGAGAAAGAGACACAGATTCTGAGTGTTGAGGAGACACTAGGGAAGACTATTACTGAACTTAAAATACAGGTAAGATGTTTTGTAATTTTTGTAATCATTCAAAAGTAAAATGCTACTACTGTTTTTCCCAATACCGTGAAAGCAGGTCTTGTTAGTCTCAGACCTAGAGACCTAGACCTAGTCACATTTCTAGACCTTTGGTAGAAAATAGCCAAAAAAGTAGCTGTCATAGCTTGCATCTTTACAAGAGATCCAACAACTGGTAATGTACTATAAACTTTTTCCTAACTAATGTGACCTATGGCTGCCAACTTGACTGGTGAAATTAGATGGCAAATAGAGATGAGGGTTGCCTAAGAATAGTAACAAAGCATATGGTTCTCAAACTTTGTACTTACTGAGAAGTCCAGCAGATGACTGTAAATGAAACTGAGTTTGTAATTGTAATAGGATAAATAATGTTCACTTAGTATTTGCATTGTTTCTAAAAGAACAAATGCATAGAAATAGATGGAGAGGTGTTTCACGGTTGGCTTTTTCTTCTGATATTTTCTAAATGAAACATAGCCAGTATTAAAGAAAAATCTGCTAAAAGGTTAGCATTTAAAACAGGTGACAAGCCAAAAACTGTTTTGGACTTTTCCCGAGATTGGTTAGAGATAAAAATACCACAGTAGAATAAATGAAAATTTTTGCTTTTTAATTTTCATTTGGAATTGATGGGAATTCTATCTTTGCATATTCTGTAGTTATCACAAATGACAGAAGAACTTAAAAGCATCATATCAGAGAGAGACTGGCTTGCTGCAGAAAATAAAACCCATAGAGAAGGTGGTCAGCTTCAGGTGCTAAAGGAACAAATACTTTCCCTTACACAAGAGAAGAATTCATTACAGGATAAGCTGGACAGTTTACATTTTAAAAAAGTAGAATATGGAGAAGAAACTCTGGTAAGTATCACACTAAGTTTGTAATACAAAGCATGTGTATTTAAGCTTTACTCTGAGTGATAATAGTTTGCTAAATAAACCAGAGAAACATCCTACTATTTGACTGCAGGCTATCAGACACCACTAACAGTATTGTTCACCTGAAAGGCAATTCAACCAATACTGCTAGTTGTATCTGGGCAACTAATAGCGAGCTATGACAAACTTTTCCTGTAAATAGAATTGTATCTTTATCCAGGATGGTAGTGTTATGGGTTGATCTGTGCAGAGATGCGGTACTGTAATTAAGGATTTGAACCTAAGAATTGCTTATGTGGAAGGGATAAGTTCCAACTCCCCTGCCACAGGCAGGACCACCAACCTCCAGAGCTGTTACTAGACCGGGTTTCCCAGGGCCCCATCCAAACTGGCCTTATCTACCATTAAGACTAGAGATATGGTCAAGATCTCTGCAGTTTATTGTTTGTTTTTTTTTTCCCAGGCTTAAACTGTAGCGGGGAAGTTCTGCTTCTGGCAACCTGTTTCAGACAACATCTTTTCAATTTTACTTGTGTTTCTTTCAGTAAATTTAAAATACTGAATTTGGTCATATCCTATTACTTTCCATGTACAAATTCCTTTAAAACATGGGTTCTCTTTATTTTATGTAAACCAGCTTGTCAACGGTCTGATCTAATTTTCTTATCACTACTTCCCTAAAAGTACTGACTTTTGTTCCTGTGTGAAACAGGTACCGGCGATTCAAGAAAAATCTGTTGAGCAGGAATTACTTCATCTGAGAGAGGAGTTGAGCCAGACACAAAAGAAACTGAATGCAATGGAGGAAATGAAGGCAAGTGAATTTAACAGGGAATCTGGAAATGTGGAACAAACTGATCTTATTCCAAAATTGCATGACTGTCAAGAAATAGACACTATGACAGAAAAAGATGATTTTAAAATGCAACTGGAGAATCTCCAAAATGAGAGGGACCATCTGAAAAACACTGTCCAAGAAGCAATTAGCTTGGTAAGAAAAACTGTTCTATTTATTTAAGGAAAAATCTTCAGTAAAATTCTGTCATACTTTTTGCAATTGCTGCTCAAACCTTAATTGATTTGAACTGTTTTGTGTCCAAAGAATTCAGAAGTGCAGGAAGAATTGAGATGTGCTCATAACTCTATCAGACAACATCAAGAGACCATTGTGGAACTAAAAGAAAGTATTTCAGAGAAAGAAAGTCAACTCTTGAAAGCACAAGAGGCACTGAAGGAAACAAATGAACTGAAGCAGAAGGTCAGATATAGTTTTGTGAAGCAAATAAGTTCTATCTCCTACGGATTTCAATTTGAAAAGGTTCAATAAATTTACTAACAAAACTTAAAGCTTTTCCCCTTTTTTAACTACTTTGAAAAAGAAGGCCATAAAAATAGAGGCAGTGTTAAGACAACCAAATTGCCGTTTAATGTGCGAGCTGCAGCCTTTATAACAAAACGAACGTTGGTGATGAAGGATCACGTATTAAACATCAGTTATTTGACCTCAATTTATTTTCCAAATCTTAAACTACTTAGCATGTTAACTATAATAATGTTATCTTTCATCTATGTAACTCTGAAGATACCTAAGCAACTAAAGGGCTTATTCATTTGCTTCTGTGCTTATAATTTTATTTTTCTATTTTTATATATGAAACTATTGTTGCTTTAAGAAAAAAAAATAGGCTTGATTCAAGCATTATCTGCTGTGGAGTTGTTTTTCTGGAGTTATTGTGAACCGTAGGTTTTTATGCACTTTCTAATGAGATAGAAATGCTGAAATATGATTAATATATAAGCAAAATTGTCATTTGTTTGCAAAGTTAGTAAACTGATGGAGATTTCTGTAAAATTATTTGACAACCCATCTGTGTGAATGGTGCTAGTGAAATGCGATCCAGTGATACTTTTCCTACATCAACCTGATTACTGGGACAATAAAAAGTTACTATTTATCATATGTTAGAAATTATCAGCAATCTTAATAAGTTATTCTTTCAGCTCTCTGAAGTATCTGAAAACCTGACTCATATCTCCTCTGAGTATGGCAAGCTACTGACAGAAAAAGAACAAATTGAAACAGCAATGAATGAGGGCATTTCTCAGCAACTTGAGAAAATTGCTTTACTTAATGCGGAGAAGGATGAGCTACAGCAAATGGTAGAGGTCTCTAAAACAGAAAAAGACCAGTTGAAGACTGATTGTCAGGAAAGCAAAAAGAAAGTATGTATCAAATATCTTTAATTGTTTTAATGACACATTATATCACTTGATTTGTCCAGTCCTGAAACTTTCAGCTGTTTAATATCTCTCCCTTTCTCCATTTGGTCTCAGCAGCAGTAAACTAAAAATTGAGTCTACTAATACAATCTGGATTTTGGGATTTCTCTCTTAATTTTCCTTCATGGCTGTTATGGTCACTGTGTCACTCTGGATTTAGCCACAGTTGTTTACCTGCTGGACAAATGCTCCACCAGTTCCTGTTACATTTCCCCTGTACAGTGGCTTTGCATTTAGCACTTAACAGTAAAAGGAACCCCTTGATTTTAGTGAGCTTGGATTAAAGATTTTCATTTTACCATTTTATCATTTCAGTCCAAAAGGAACTGACAAAGAGAAAGCTAAACCCAGAAATGAAATCGATTTGCTATTGCGTTTCTCCGTCCTGATGTCTTATTTTGAAAGCAGGATAGTGCTTATTCAACATTTCAAGCATTTGCCTAGAAAACCTGTTTATTTTGATGCATTATTTCAGACAAACTTGGTCTGACATACAGTTAAAGAAATTAAGCTGATAAAGCTGATATGTTCTGAAATAAAATGGAAGTTTTCTAGATAACTTCTGAAAACAATTTGCAGTTTCAGATAGAAACTGCAACTTCTAGAAATGAAATGCCTTGGCTTATCGCTCTTAACTTTGTATGAACAACCTTTAAGAAAGTCATACTGGGTATTCAACTGCATAACTCTTTGTTTTATAGCTGTTAGAAGTTCTTACAGAAATGGAAAATCTGCAGGAAGAGCTAAAGCATCAGAAAGAGCAAGCTGACATTCAGAAAAATATGCTAGCAGAAAGAGAAGAGAAACTACAAAACACTGAAGAAAAACTAACTGAGGAAGTAAACAAACTGAATGAAAAGGCAAGTACAATAATGAACCAACAACTCTTAATACTAGTTTAGAGGATGTCTCCTCAATGGCTGTTTAGAGTAAAAGTTACCCACCTACAGTAACTTATGCCCATATTTTACTGTTTTGACAGATGATCTCATGGTAATAGTTACTGGCAAAAATTCCCGTTGGTAAACTGTATCTGATTTCGTACTTTCTTTTTTTTTTTTTTTTGGATCTTTGTAGATATTCAAGTTGAGTGAGGACTTAAGTGTGGTAACTAAGGAAAGACAACAGATGCTGGGAGAACTAAAAGAAAAGTCAGAGTATGAAAACAGTAAACTTCAACAGCTGGAGAAGCAGTGTGATTTGTTGGCACAGGAGAGAGATCAGTTCCAAGAAATGCTGCAACACATTCAAGCAGAGAAGAAGAAACTGGAGGTTAATCTACAGGAGAGTATTAATAAGGTGCTTTGTCTTTGATTAAAGTATGATGATTATAAATATTGGAGAGCAAATTGGCTGTTTCTTGAAACTGTTCTGGAGAATTTCCTTAAGGGTATTATATATCCAAATAGAAGAATATTGGTGATCTTTAATTTGCCTTGTGGAATTGCATTTTAGAATTTTATATCCTGAAATGCAATTCCACAAGACAGAAATATATATACATGTATATACACAATCTTTTTCAAAAGTCTTGGCTGAGGCTACTTGATTTAGAAAGGCATGAGCAAAGGCATGCGTTTAATTATCTAAATGCTTAAGTGGTATTTTTTGAGTTTTATAGTATATTTTGTAGTTGAATTCTGAAGTTACCACTGAAAGTGACAAATACCCTAGAGATTTTTATTTTGCTTCTGTGTAAGGAATATTTTCACAACAGTGAAGATGACGACTTGGTTCAGGGTTGAGCAGCAGTACTTATATAGATTCAGTAATTTGTAGGTGATTCAAATCTATGGTGCTACTGATATTGAATTTAGGTATTCTTTTGAGTATTAGCATTAGTTTCATTGCTGTGAAACTTGCTTTTGAAATTTAGAGATTTAGCGTAAGGAATGCTACTCCTATAATAATTAATCAAAAGTAATGTTGATGATAGTTCAACTGATAAAGTTATGTCATGTGAATTCCTTATTTTTAGATAGTTATTAAAGTAAAATGAATGAGGTTCACATCTTTACTTCATGTTCCTCATCTCTGAAACAAGAATTGCCGAAAGTCCAAACGTGTTTGGTAGCATATTTTTTGCAGTTCTTTACACTAAACGCTAATGATTTTAACCATACTATAGTTGGCAGGCTTTTTTTAGAATGAACTTTTCAAATACAAAATATGTATACACTCAGACTAAAGTAATTTGTTACTTTTCCTAAGTATTTGGCTCTTATGAAATATAGCAGTCTGGTGTGTTAGAAGTAGATTCGTTTATTTCAGAACTTTTAAAATATTTCTTGGTCTATTTTTAACTCAGATTCTTGAAACTGAAAAAGAGTTGAAATGTCAACAAGAACTTCTCAGCAATGAGAAAATGAAAGCTGAAGCACGAGAAGAACATCTGTTAAAGGTTCAGAGGAGGTCAGAGGTTTTAGAGGACAACCTAACTAATAAGGTGGGGAGTTTGTTGTTTTTATCTAGCTACTCCACAGTGCTGTTTTCTGATGTTTTAATCACTGAGCAAATTCTTGCTCAAGACAAATCCTATTTAATTTTAAACTGCCAGCACATCATTTTGTCATGTTCGGGCTTGTTATAGAACACATGAACAAAGGATTTGGTGATAGTTTAAGTGAAATTTAGAAGTAGCACCCTAAACTCATCTCAGTTGAATGGGCTGCTCCATTATAGCCTACATACTGGATAAAACCATGTCCAGCTTTCGTACAATGGCAGTTATGTATTCATTCCAACTTTAAAAATCACTGTGTAGACAGTATGATCCCAAGTGGGTTTGGAATCTTTGGTGCTTTGCAGTTTGAAACTGATCTGGTGTCAGCATGTATTGCTGCTCAGCTCTTCTCAGCTCAGTCTTTTTGAAGTTTTCACTTTGTTTTCCATCTGTCAAACTCCCATTTTGTTTATAAATCTAACAATGTAACTAAGAATTGCTTTAGATAAACAAATGGGTTACTGTACTATTCAAATCATTAGAGCAGGTAGATGGGCAATTGAATGACCTTTCTCTTTTGTTAATTTTCTATTTCTGTTTTCTTGTAATGTGGATTTATGTTGACTGCATTGTGTTTTCATGTTGCTTTAGTGCAAACTGATGTTGGCTGTAGTAGAATTCTCTGGGTGTAATGCTATTCTTCTTAATTTCTTTTTCTTAGAGGTTAGAACATTGTTAGCATTTTTAAACTTTTCTTGCTGCTACTGTGAATTTTAGAGTTAATGGGAATTGTGTTGTCTGTATTTGACACAACTCATTTTAGCCCTTCCTAGTGGGGTCTATAGACTAGGGCGAGCTCATTTCTTGTTTTCTTCTATATTAGATCCAACAGTTAACTGAGACACTAAATAGCCTATCAAGTGAAAAAGACCTGTTATTGGCTGAAAGAACTAGTCATTCTTTCCAACTTAAAGAACAAATCACATCAATTAATCAAGAAAAAGATGAGCTGCAAAAACTTCTTCAGGACATCAGTTCTGAGAGGGACCAACTCAAGATGGAATTGCAAAAGAGTTCTGAAATGGTTGGTGTTGCTAGCTGCAAACTTAAGTTACTAATAACTCATCTTCATGAATACTGCTTAATTATGCATGCATTTATTTTAGTGTATTGAAACAAGTGCAAAACTGGAATGTGCTCTAGACAAACTGAAGCAGAGAGACCTGAATGATATGTCTGTTCAAGTGAACTCACTGGATAATACGGAGCAGATGGATGATGACAGCCTGGAAGCAAAAACCTTGAAAATTAAGGTAAACTACTGTACTTTTTAAAGGGTGCATGTCAAACGTTAATACAATTTATTCAGGAGCCTAAACTTTACTTCTGTGTATTATTTATAAAGAACTGGTGAATCCTGCTTCTTTCAGTTAAAAACTGAAAGTGGAGATGGCCTAAATTAACCAGTACAGACTTGGTTTTGCCTTAAGGTGTAATCTAGGTTCTCTGTGTGATACCTGAGCTGCAGTTTACTAATAGTCCCTTGAGGCATATTTGCTTTTCATGGCCTGCTAACTGCTTTAACCTTATGTCTTTCCTGTGAAAGAAAGCAGATGTCTCTTTTTCAAAGAAACATAGAAGGCAGAGGCTAGGAGCAATTCCATGATCTTTATTTCCACAAGAGGATCAAATAGATCAACCTCATTCTGAGAATAGACTGCGTGGCAAACCCGTGAACAGACAACAAACTTTATTTCAGGCCCAGTTTACTGTTTTAATCTGTGACAATAGGACAGACTTAAGTTCTTGCTTTACTTTTCTTCCTTTATAAAACCTTATATGTTCTGTGGGGGTCAACCTGGAATCTGATGTTCAGCTTGTTTATAACTAATGACTCTTTCGTTATTGTGACTTAATTTGCTTAATTTGTTTCTAGGAGCTTCTTGAGATATTCCCAGATATGGGGAAGAGGTATGAATGTCTCTCTACAATGTCTCTAAATCTGAAAACTGAACTGAATAGTCAGAAAGCACTGATAGCTGCAATACTGACTCAGCTTTCATCAGAACAGAGTAAACAAGTCAAACGACTGCAAATGGAAAATGAGAAAATTAATGGTCATCTCCAGAGTTTATTGAACAAACTGAAGGTACCAACTAAAGTGTTGAATACATAGATTATTCATATTGCTTTATTTTTTTAATAATTTTATTATTAACAGCCAGGATTCTATATGATCTAGCTTTGATATAGATATTGATATATACCTCTATTAGAGAAAATAAACCCCTTACATATCTGAGAAACTGGAACTGTTTCGATAAATTAACTTTTTTTTACTATAATGCAACTGCTTTCCATAGTAATATTTCATTAGTATTAATCCATTTTCATTTGTGGGAGATGTTCTGTGCTTTGTAATTTGAATTGCAGTCATCTGAGTTCAACTTTCCTTGGAGAGGAAAGTTATACAAGATGCCTTGGAGATTTACATTTATTTTGTAGAATTACCAAAAAGTTTAATAACTTCTATGATCATTCAGACTTTCCTCCCTCTATAGTTCTGTAGAGAAACAGATTCCAATTATTAGGAAAAATGAAAGGGATTTAGGAAAGAATCACTGTCATAATGAACAGAAGTATAGTAAACCATATAGTTTTGGGGCTTTTACACTATAACATTCGTTTTCTTTTTTTTTTTTGTTCTAAAGTTTTTATTCAGTCGTGTTTGCTCAAAGAAGGAGGAATATCATGCTACTATTAACAAGTATGTAATGGAATTGTTTGAGGAAAAGAAAAAACAAGATCAGCTACAAGTTCAAATTCAGTTTCTGAAGAAGTTTCATTTGAATCAGGATGACATACCTCAAGAGTTAAATGTCAGTGAAGTGTGGCAGCATTTGCACTTGAATACGCAGGTATGATTTAATTATCATAGACGTGGGTATTTCAAGACATGATGCAATGTGGTTGTACGAATCTAATGGTCTTTATTTGTAGCTATTTAAACTTGGGGAGGGGAAAACAATTATTTTTTAGTGCTGTCCAGTTATTTCAAATTAATTTTATATAGTGGCTAAAAATAAGATAGAAAACTGTTGAACTATTATTTACTAATTTGCCCTGTAGAATATAGCAAAATTCCTTTTAGCCTACCAAATATGGAATAGATGCTAAAGTGTACTTCCTCTCTATATAGATAGCTAAGGGGCAAAAATATACATACACTAACAAAACAATATTTACATTTGATCCCTTCTCTATTAAGTCCATTCTCAGAGATATATCAGAAATGGAGAGTGAACTTCTCAGCATAGAGGCAGAGTTGCAGCAGGAAGCAAGTACTAGAAAGGAAACGTCACAGTTCTGGGAAACTTGTTCAGGACACCACTGTGATGCAGAAGAACTTAAAGAAGAGTTAAAAAAGGATAACGAAAGGCTTTTACAAGTCATTAACTTCTGGACCCCAAAAGTAAAGGTAAATAAAAATTTAGTTCGTAAGAAATGTTTCAGGTGAACACTCTGTAAACACCTTTGTAAACTAGCTGAAAATGAACAAAAACAAAACTATTTTGAAGTTAGTTTATTAATTACTGTCAGCACTTGCTTTTGTATTTAACTGTAAAATGTAGGAATAATTAGATTTCTTTTTAAGACTTGTTTTCTTCATGCATTTAAATTGGAGATTTATGCTTAAAAAGATTTCTTGGGAGATAAACAAACCACTACATATACATAAAATTGTGTCACGGGTTAAGGTGGCCTTGTCCCTAGGGCAGGGGGCCTCCCTCCCCCCCCCAGCCCCGCAGAAATGCAGTAGTACAAAAAGGAGGGAGTACAGCTAGATTGAGATGACAGAGAAATTAATTTACTAGAAATGGTAAAGGAATATACTAGAATGGTAAAGGAGATATAAAAATAATATGAAAAGATTGAAGGGTAATAAATCAAATAAATGGGAGAGAGAGTTGTCTTTCTGACTGCTGAGGATGGTGTTATGGAAGGAAGCAGAGCGATGGTTACATCACCTCCTTCCCTCCCAGAAAACATGTAGTAATGACTGGGAATGCTGGGAATTACAGCTTTGCAGTTCCCATCCAGCAGCAGGAACTGCAGCTTTCTGGCAGCTGTGCCAGCTCTGACAGTTTTGCATGATGTTATGATACAGAATACTCATCGAAAACTGATATTTTGCCTTTTAACAACTTAAATCTTGGAAACAAGGTTTATAACTGTTTAAATGTTCCTTGCAGAACTTGGCAGACTGATGCATTTGCATACTCAAGGCTTTATACCCATAGGGTTTCCTGTTGTTTACAAACCACCTTTGACATGGCTAAAGTGTTTTATAGAAAACTTGATTGTAATTGATATTCTTGTGCGGTTTCTACCTTCAGAAATTCAAATTACTCCAGAGTTGGTTCGGCTGTCCTTTCCTTTTGCTCCTTTCTTACTTATTCCACACACTGGTGGTAAAACAAGGTTATGTTCTGCAGTACAAAATGCTTCATAAACTGGATTTAATGAGATTTCATATTTGGATAAGCACATCAAACAACTCTTAGAAAATGGGTTATGAGAAGGAATCCTCTACCTTCTGATTAGTTCTTAAGAACAGTTTTCTTAACTTCCAGCAAACATTTGTTCCTAGGATATTAATACTAATACTTCCTCTACAAGCATTGATCTAGAGTATGAAGAGCCTGTCACCTTCTTTGTGCATATGTTAAGACTTAAACTTCTTTTGTAGAATTAATTGTCAGCCTTGAGTTCTCCAGGATTTCCCAGAGCTGACTGGTTGTTAGGAAGAAATCCTTGACAGACATATTCTGTGGATCAAAGCTGTTACTTATACCAGTTTTTGTTTTTTTTGTTTATCACCTGTTAAATACGAAGATCATCTTTCTGGCATGTTAAATACAGTGGTTTCTAGAATAGTCCAATGTGTATGTCTTCTCCCAAGTGGTTGTCTTTAGATTCTAGCAATAACGCATTCAAATAATTGTCTTCTTTTTCGTACTGACATTATGGTTTGGGTAGAGAACACAACTCATGACAAGAGATCTTCAAAAATCATCAAGTCCAACCTCCCTGCCACGTGCAGAGATGGTTTCTAAGTCGATCAAGTTGCTCAAAGCTCCATCCTGCCTGAGTTTGATCACTTCAGTTGGTGAGGCAACCTGATGATGTGTCTCACCGTGCTAAGTGTAAACAAATTTATTCCTTCTATCCACTATAAATCTACCCTCTTTTAATGTAAAGCTGTTAGCCTTGTAATCTTGCTAAATCTCTTTTGCAAGACCCTTTTAAGTACTGAATGGCCATGATAAGGTCTCCCTGGCCATTCCCTTCATAAAGCTAAACGACTTCAGCTCTTTCAAATTCACAGGAGGACTGGAGCCCTCTGATTACTTCTGAGTGTCAGTAATTCCACTTGTGGTAGCAAGTGTCTTCAAGTGGGACACTGAATCAAGAACATACAGTTAAATAGGGAGTCAAACTTCCTATTTCTTATTTAAAAAAAAAATTATCTGTATTACATTATTTTTCAGATGCTCCTTCAACTTTCTTCAGAGTTGGATGACAGAACTTTGAAATATTGTAAGAATGCTGATGTTGAATGCAAACAGAGAAAAGAGAAATCTGAAGAGTTGCTCCAGAATCTTAAGGCCCTTAAAGATCAATTGGCCCCTGATGGCTCTGCTAAACTTCAGTTAGAAGAAGAAAATTACAAACTTCATACTGAACTAAAGGCTGCAAAACAAGATATAAAGGTGCAAAAACTTACTCAATGCTTATTTTCTAGGTGGGAGTACTATAAACTGAGAAATCTGGCAACTGTAAATCTCTGCCACACTGTTCCAGGATATGTTTTGTTATTGTATATATGTTTTTATTCCCAAAGTGAAAGAAAGTTTGAACTCTTGCTTGTGAGTTGATTTATTTTAACTGTTCTCATTATGTAAATGAAAGTCAGTTTACAAATGCACCCAAATTTTTTTGAAGCATGGATTCTAATAACGTAGTACTCTTGATGCTTTGTTAAATATACAGTATTCCCTACAACTGGAAGCTGGAGAAGAATTTAGTCTTTATTCCTAGAAATTGAACTATTTTCCTTACTGTTACAGTTACTCACAATCAAAGCACTTTTTTTTAGACTTGAGCGTTCCAGAATGCAGTTAGGTGACACAAAGCAGGTGAAAAGTGCTATAGAATATACAGGGGCTCTTGCTTGTTTGTTTTTTCTGGTGGTTTTTTTTTTCCTCAAGGTGTGTGTATGGGGTCTTTGTGTTAACAATGTAACAGTATGTGAACATACTCATAACTTGTGGTATAACTACTCATAACTGTTTGATTTAACTCAATAGGCTCTGGAAGCTAAAATCAGAAAGTTGGAAAATTCAGTAAATGAAGCTGGAAAAAATCTCAGAGAGAAAGATGACAGGATAAACAAGTTACAAGCACAGATAAGGATAACAACAGCTACAAGTGAGCTCACCCAGCTGCAATCTAAACTGAATGAAACAGAAAAGTGTCTCAGAACTTCCCTAAAAGAGAATCAGAGTCTTCAGGTATAAGCCAAACTCTTTCCTCATTTTTCTTTAACATAAAAAGTGCTTTAGAGTAGATTCATTCTGTATGGTATTCTTAATATTAAAACACTCTAATTGCCTGTTTTCCAGGCAGTTTCACTAGCAAGTGAACTTTTGTTCACTTTTGTTCAACCAGTGCAACTTTTGCAGATGTGTTAGAACACATGCTGTGGTATTAGAAACTACATTTAGCACCTACGTATTTCTGAAATGATCTTAAACTTCAAATTTTTAAACAAAAGCATGACGTTTTTTCTCATGCAATATATTTACACGATAGCTCAAAATTCCTACACTACATCTGCAAACAAGTCAGCAGAGCTTGCTGAAGTCCAAGTGTGTGCTTTATACCAAAGTTAGGACAACAACTAGCGCTCTGGTGTTTGCTGATAATGTAGATGTTCTTACTCTATAATAACTCTCTGCTTCCAACTTTGTCCTGCAAAATGTGGCACACTAGTGTAAACAAAGCAGTCCTCAAAGTCTTTGTTCCGTAAGAATTCTTCACTCATACTAGATATTCTGTTTTCAGGCAAAACTAGATAAAGGTGCTGAGTTATACAAAGAAGAAATTGATCAGCTCAAAACACAGTTGGTAAAATGTGATATGGAAAGAATGAAGCAATCAAACTCGTTTGATATGAAGTAAGTTAAAGCTTACTTTTTCATAGTTCTTAACTACCTATTCCTCGCCCTGACCTGACAATGAGGAGTTATTTGGCTTTACATGTCCTAGATTTTTATTCTATTTCCATTCCAGAGAATGTAAAAATCATATGCATCTCAGGGTGATTACCAAACTCCTTTCCTATACAGTCACCAAAATCAAACCGTCATTGGCTGAGATTGGAAGAGGACTTAAAGATCATCAAGTTCCAATACCCCTGTGGAGTGCAGGGTTGTTACTCACCAGATCAGGCTGCCCAGGGCTCCATACAAGCTGGCTTTGAATGCATCTGGGAATGGGGCATCAACAATTTCTTTGGGCAATCTGTTCCAGTGCTTTGGTACTCTAAGTAAAGAATTCTTTCTTAAATTTTAACCTGAATTTCCCCTCTATTAGTTGAAAACCATTCCTCTTTGTCCTAGCACAATCAGATGGTGTGAAAAGTCACTCCCTCTCCTGCTTATAAGCTCCCTCTAAGTACTGGAACGCTGAAATGAGGTGCAGAGCCTTCTCTTCTCTAGGCTGAACAAGCCCAGCTCTCTCAACCTTTCTTTGTGTCTCAAACAACCTATGTTCAACTGTAAATTAAATAACTGTTCCGACAAAGAAATGTAAGGAAAATACAGGAACTGGGCTCTCTGTATACAGCTCACTGTGCAGGTAATTCAGTTCAAACTTATGCTTTTCTGCACTTTACGTAAAACCTAGTTGAAAGCCAAAGGTAGCATCAGTCATTTTTATTTTACTTTGACTGCATTTGTGTTTGTTATCTCAATTGAAAAACAAATAGTAACTTAAGTTGCAGGAGACCTAAGCTAAAAACTTTTCCATTCTCTGCCTCCTCACCAACACAGGCTTGCTAATTATAAAGCTCTTGCAGAACACCAAGAAGAACAGTTAAGAAAGCTAAAAGAAGAACTTAGGAGAGCACAACAAGAGCAAGATGTTACTGGTAAATTCAAGACTTACCTAAGGGGCTGTTTCATATTAAACATTCAGTTTTAAGTTTACATTGTTAAAATCCAGATTGGGATGCAGGCCTTTTACCTCAAAAGGATATGAGAAGTGTTAGGTGCTNGGCTCTGGAAGCTAAAATCAGAAAGTTGGAAAATTCAGTAAATGAAGCTGGAAAAAATCTCAGAGAGAAAGATGACAGGATAAACAAGTTACAAGCACAGATAAGGATAACAACAGCTACAAGTGAGCTCACCCAGCTGCAATCTAAACTGAATGAAACAGAAAAGTGTCTCAGAACTTCCCTAAAAGAGAATCAGAGTCTTCAGGTATAAGCCAAACTCTTTCCTCATTTTTCTTTAACATAAAAAGTGCTTTAGAGTAGATTCATTCTGTATGGTATTCTTAATATTAAAACACTCTAATTGCCTGTTTTCCAGGCAGTTTCACTAGCAAGTGAACTTTTGTTCACTTTTGTTCAACCAGTGCAACTTTTGCAGATGTGTTAGAACACATGCTGTGGTATTAGAAACTACATTTAGCACCTACGTATTTCTGAAATGATCTTAAACTTCAAATTTTTAAACAAAAGCATGACGTTTTTTCTCATGCAATATATTTACACGATAGCTCAAAATTCCTACACTACATCTGCAAACAAGTCAGCAGAGCTTGCTGAAGTCCAAGTGTGTGCTTTATACCAAAGTTAGGACAACAACTAGCGCTCTGGTGTTTGCTGATAATGTAGATGTTCTTACTCTATAATAACTCTCTGCTTCCAACTTTGTCCTGCAAAATGTGGCACACTAGTGTAAACAAAGCAGTCCTCAAAGTCTTTGTTCCGTAAGAATTCTTCACTCATACTAGATATTCTGTTTTCAGGCAAAACTAGATAAAGGTGCTGAGTTATACAAAGAAGAAATTGATCAGCTCAAAACACAGTTGGTAAAATGTGATATGGAAAGAATGAAGCAATCAAACTCGTTTGATATGAAGTAAGTTAAAGCTTACTTTTTCATAGTTCTTAACTACCTATTCCTCGCCCTGACCTGACAATGAGGAGTTATTTGGCTTTACATGTCCTAGATTTTTATTCTATTTCCATTCCAGAGAATGTAAAAATCATATGCATCTCAGGGTGATTACCAAACTCCTTTCCTATACAGTCACCAAAATCAAACCGTCATTGGCTGAGATTGGAAGAGGACTTAAAGATCATCAAGTTCCAATACCCCTGTGGAGTGCAGGGTTGTTACTCACCAGATCAGGCTGCCCAGGGCTCCATACAAGCTGGCTTTGAATGCATCTGGGAATGGGGCATCAACAATTTCTTTGGGCAATCTGTTCCAGTGCTTTGGTACTCTAAGTAAAGAATTCTTTCTTAAATTTTAACCTGAATTTCCCCTCTATTAGTTGAAAACCATTCCTCTTTGTCCTAGCACAATCAGATGGTGTGAAAAGTCACTCCCTCTCCTGCTTATAAGCTCCCTCTAAGTACTGGAACGCTGAAATGAGGTGCAGAGCCTTCTCTTCTCTAGGCTGAACAAGCCCAGCTCTCTCAACCTTTCTTTGTGTCTCAAACAACCTATGTTCAACTGTAAATTAAATAACTGTTCCGACAAAGAAATGTAAGGAAAATACAGGAACTGGGCTCTCTGTATACAGCTCACTGTGCAGGTAATTCAGTTCAAACTTATGCTTTTCTGCACTTTACGTAAAACCTAGTTGAAAGCCAAAGGTAGCATCAGTCATTTTTATTTTACTTTGACTGCATTTGTGTTTGTTATCTCAATTGAAAAACAAATAGTAACTTAAGTTGCAGGAGACCTAAGCTAAAAACTTTTCCATTCTCTGCCTCCTCACCAACACAGGCTTGCTAATTATAAAGCTCTTGCAGAACACCAAGAAGAACAGTTAAGAAAGCTAAAAGAAGAACTTAGGAGAGCACAACAAGAGCAAGATGTTACTGGTAAATTCAAGACTTACCTAAGGGGCTGTTTCATATTAAACATTCAGTTTTAAGTTTACATTGTTAAAATCCAGATTGGGATGCAGGCCTTTTACCTCAAAAGGATATGAGAAGTGTTAGGTGCTGTGGAAGAGATAGATGGAAGGTTAAAATACAGTAACTGCACATGCAATGGATTAGAATCACAGCAGGTCCTGTATTGGTTGTTTCTGTTTTATTTCTCCAGCCGTTCTGGTCATCATGATGGGATAAGCTGCTGTAATTGTGGTGCCTTATGTTTCTATCTCTAGTTCTAATAATAGAATTGTAGAATTGTATAAATTGGAAGGGACCTTTAGAAGTCATCTGGTACAACTACTCTGCACTGAAGGGGAACATTGACAGCTTGATCAGGTTGCTCAGAACCCTGTACACCCTGATCTTAACGTTTCTGGGATTTGCGCATCCACACACCTCTCTGTGCAACCAGTTGCAGTGCTTCACTACCCTAATCATAAAAATCTTTTTCCTTATATTCAATCTGTAAATTTCCCTTCCATTAGCTTGAGACCATTTCCTTTTGTCCTATTGCAACAGACCTTCTTTCTCATAATCCCCCTTTATATGCAGAAAGACCACTATCAGGTCACTTTAGAGCCTACTCTTCTCCAGACTGAACAGTACCAGCTCTTTTAGCCTGTATTTGTAGAACAGGTGTTCATTCCCTTCAATCATTTTTGTGGCCCTACTGTGGATGTGCGTCAACACATCCATGCCTCTCCTGCACTGAGGATTGCATATCACTACACTGTGATGCAGTTCAAACTATATAACTACTGTAATGATAAGTGACCCAATGAAGCATTGCTTATGCATCTTAATGTCTCCCTGGCAATGTGGTAAGTGATGGTGGGTTTTAAAAATAGTTGTTGTCATGACACTTGCAACCTAGCGAGGTTTTACATATAAGGCTACAGGAGGGAATCTTATATAGGCGCAATTAAAGTATATATTGGTGTGATTTTAAGCAGTGTCAAAATAATACACACATCTGTATAAATTTTTTTCCTAGTAATGTCTGAAAAAGAAGCTCCTCAGCAGTCCCAAATGCCCTTTACTTGTGGTGGTGGCAGTGGTATTGTGCAGAGCACACAAATACTCGTTTTAAAATCTGAACAAGTTAAGCTGCAGAAAGAAAACTTGCACCTGAAGAAACAAAATGATATTCTACTAAGGTAAGCATAAAATTGATAAGCATCATGTCAAGTAATTATTACAGTTTCTTTCTTGGAAACACATAGAACTGAATAACTGCTTATCTTAAGATGCAAAAGAATGTAGCAAGTCTAAACTTTTATTAAAAGTTAGTGATGTGTCTGTATGTATGTATCTCCTTATGGCTTTTGAGCTTTAAAATGCTTTCTTCCGTAATAAACTATTCTAAATGCTTTAATCAATACCTGGAAGACAAACTTTGTTGAAAATGTATGTGGTAAAATTGTTAGAAGGGATCTTAGCTTAAAAATGAGAAAAACACAAAACATTCTACCTCTAGATCTGGTAGACACATTTGGATATGGTAGGAGGCTTTCACTGCCCTGTCGGTGATGTCATCAAAAGATGTAGGAACTGTCTTGTCCGAAGGTTTTAATTAAATGCTGTGAATTTTTTTTCCCTATTCAGTAATGAACTTCAACTGAAAGAGGAACTTAGAAAATGGAAAGAAAGAGCACTAAAACTCAAAGAACGATTCTCAAGAGAGACTACTCAAGTGACTGTACCAAGGTCACCAAGGAAGACAGTGTTGTGTTCCCTTAGAGAGCCATCTTCACCCTCCAAGGAGTCTGCATCTCAAGAAACTGTGACTCAGTATACATCAAAGCCTCTGCCGCTGACATGTCCAACAAACTTCTTTGATAATTCCAACTTTGATACACTAATAGGTATGTAACATGATCGTTTCCTATTAAAGTTATTTAGGAAAGAAAAATATAAGGGGTGGTCTTTGAGAGTAGATGTCCTGTACTTTCTCTAATCAGACCTGAAACTCATATAGAAGCAGTTCTCTTGAATGCCTACTCAGCAGATTGTTAAGGGACTGGCCAAATGGTGCCAGGATTATCCATGCTCTACGGAACGTAAACACTTAAGACCTATACTTCCAGAACATTAGGCAAACTTATTATTTCTTTTGCTTCAGTGCAAGTGCTGATGACCAATCAATATATAAAGTGAAGAGGCTGAAAAAGAGACTTTTGCTTTTTAACTTTACATCAGTTAAGCACACACTTCTGACAGCTGATTCTCACAGACTGTGTTTTCATCTATTCAGAGAGATTTTCTGGTCAGCTTTTGAAATCTCTTTACTGGTATGACTGATTTTGGTCTTGGATTTTGGGTCTACCAGCATGGTAGCTTCTACTTGCTGTAATAGCTGTTTTGATACTTTCTGTTCTTGAGACCTACTTAGTATTTTGTATCACTTGACTGGTGGCTTCTGGGAAGTCTAGCAATCTTAGCATATTAGCGCTACTGCCCTCATCAACCTGCTTCTGAAAACTTTCATGAGACCCCAGCAGACATCCTGAAGACTTTAACAACAATTAGACTGGCAGATTGGCAAAAAGAATGACTTGTTGACATTTCTTGTGAAGTCCATCTTGGTAATAGTATAGCTTCCTTCACAGCACTGTGCTTCTCAGAGGCAGGCTTTGCTAGCTGATGTTTAAAACTAGTTAGGAATACAGCAATTTATTCTTGATGCTTGTCTGATTGGGAAAATGTCACTTTAACGTTCTGCTTTTTCCTGTATAGATAAACAACCTGCAGGAATAGAGCCCACAGAAGACCATCTTAAGAAATGGTTTGGAACTTCAGAGAAAGATAAAGTCTCGGATTGTACTACCCAATAAAGGTGTTCTGTTGTAAGCTGCCTTTACAGTGGCTACCGTCAGAATCTAGCTATACAGCAAACAGTTGCTTCAGGTTAAAAGCCATCTATTGTGATAAGAGCTCTGGTAGCGTGCAAATCCCTTGTGTTGGAGCTACTACTTCCCAATAGCGGAAAAGCTTTAATACAAGAACAAAAATGGAAAAGCAAAAACACGTGTTACCTGTAACCTGCTGATGACATTCTCCTTTGGTTATTTTTGTTTTGGGTAGCAAAGAAAGTAAAGCTAATGTACTGAAGAATGGGTCACAAACTGATCTACTGTGAAACTTTTTGATCTTAAACTTTTCTGGCATTCCTGTAACAGCCCTCTTCTGGGTGCTTTGTATCTATTCATTAGTTAGCTTTGTTTCTCAACAGATGGTTTTTCTACCATGAGTTTGTATTATTTTAAGACTGAAAACTACATTTTCACTGCAACTTTAACTCTTTATTTGGATATTGCAACTAAATTTATTCATTCTGTTTGCAGGGTTTCTCTTGAACTCTTTAAAATATTCCCATAGTTCAGTCAATTATGGTGTCATAAGTAACTTGTTTTTCTCATCATCTTTGAATATACTTTTATTTCCTGCTTGAAGTTGGGTTCTAGATTTTTCTCAGACAGTAAGCAATGGATCTAATTGACACAATCCTGTTGCTCTTATAAGTTGAAAATAAACTGCACAATCAGGGTTATAATATGAACTATATTTTACTATCCTATTTATCTGAATTTTGAAACCTATTTTCATGTTCTCTATGAAAAGGTTTGTTTCAACAAACTTTTAACATATCAAGTATCTAACTATTCTCTTTCATGGAGACATGATGGTATGACCTGAGGATGTTGATTGTAATATTCAGTGTCTAAAGGCAGTTTTTTCTAACAATCAGAACACTCATTACATTTCTTGTCTGCACCAATAGCTTTCTGCAATAATCACTTTCTGCAACAGGTTACTACTGCACGAATGTGTCACTAGTAACAATTAAACAAAAAATTGTTTAATTCTTTCTCTCTGAGAAGAAATGTCAGATATGCATCACTTACAATTGGAAGAGTAACAAAAGACTTGTTACCTGACAGAGGTACTGCTGAAATCTTTCTTGAGAACCCAACTATCTATTTACCTTGAATAGTTGAAAACTGCTGACTATTAAGAATTGCAAATATTTGAATTTCTAAAATTTTTACTCAAAATATGTATTGGCAACCTTAGAACCTATGTGCTTTCAACTAACAGTCTTTAAATACAATTACTAAATTCAGCATCTTACAGTAGTCATAAATATGCAGGAGTATCTTACTTCCCTGACTTTGATAAATGCAAGTTGTTTGGGTTTTGGTATGTTTTGGGGATTATTTTGTTTTTACAATTTCAAGTTATTTATAAAAATATATATGTATATTTTTCCTTTGGTTATCACAGTTGTTTTTTTTTTCCATTTGTCTTATTCTACTTCATTTAAAAAATAAATTTTCAACTGACCTTCAGAAGGGAAGCAAGGCATATCTGGGTCTACCTTCTTGTGTTGCTTTTTGTTTTGTTTTTGGTGTTTTTTTTCCTTTTGTTTTTGTGGGATTCTTTTGCTTTTTACAACTTCAAGATATTTTAATAATTGCTTGCTAGAGTACTAAACAATTTAGAGATTTTTCTTGTGATTGTGCTGATAAACAGGAATGTAATCCACTAAGTCTGTCTCTCAATTCAGTAGACGAGAGGGTGTGGGAGGAGGAGAAATACTTTTACAAAAAACTTAGTCATTTGATTTTTTTTATTTTTTTGCAGGGGGGATGAGTTACAAAGCCTTAGAAAATCTGTTATAGTTCCCTAGAAAGACACAATGTTTTTGCACTTGATGATGTGTGTCGGTGTCCTAGTTTACTTTCAGGAATGTGCCCAATTAAAGTTCAGGTAGTATTCAGAATCCTTTAGGGTAGCTAATCCGGTGGGAACTTATAACTTGTTTTGGAATTTTTCAGTCTGATGATGCTAACTGCCTTACCTAATGACAATAAGTCATAGAAGGGCTTGGTTTGAAAGGAAATTCAAAGAGCATCTAGTTCCAACCCTCCTTCATCAGTTTGGGTTGCTAACTGCTAGATTTAGCACTTGATCAGGTTGCCTGATCATCTGCTCTGGCCTTGAATAATACTTCCAGGGAAAGGGCATCCACAACCTCTCTGGGCAGCCCATTCTGCTGTCTCACTGCCTTCTATGTGAAAAACATTCCTCTGACATCACGTAAATCTCCTTTCCTTTAGTTTAAAACCGTTTCCCCTTGTACTATTGCTATCTACCACTATCTTATGTTTAAAATCTCCCTTTAAATATTGGAAGGCTACAATGGGGTCTTCCCCTAGCCTTTTCCAAACTGAAAAAGCCCAGCTCCCTCAGCCTGTCTTTGTAGGAGAGGTGCTCCAGCCCTCTGATCATCCTAGGGACCTTCTGGAGCTACTCCATATCTTTTCTGAGTTAAGGGTCCCAGACCTGAATGCATTACACATAGAGACAGAGGAACAATGGGTAATCAATCATCTGGCTTCCCCTGCTAGCCACCCCTCTTCTGATGCAGCTCAAGCCTTCTGGGCTTCAGGTGCATGCTGCTGGCTCATGTTAAGTCTTTCACCTACCATGGTCTCGGAGTCCTTCACTGCAGGGCTGCTCTCAATGAGTTCTTCTGTATTTGGGATTGCCCTGACCCAAGTGCAATGCCTTGTACTTTGCTTTATTGAACCTCATCAACTTTATATGGGCCCACCTTTTGTGTTTGTCATGATCCCTTTGAATGGCAACCCTCCCTTCTGTTGTATCAACCACATCACAAAGCTTGGTGTCATCAACAAACTTGCTAAGGGTGTACTTTATCCCATCATTTATGTCAGTGACAAAGATGAAGAGTACTAGTCCCAGGGTAGATGCCTAGGGCCTACCACTCATGACCAGCTTTCACCTTGATGGAGCCTTTGACAACAACTTTCTGGCTGCACTCATCCAACCAATTCCTTATTCAAATAGTACACCCTTCAAACCCGTATCTTCTAATCTGGCAGTAAGGATGTGGTATGGGGCTATGTCAAAGGCCTTGCAGAAGTACAGGCAGATGATATCAGTTGCCCGCTCTTTGTCCACTGATGCTGTCACTCCATCATAGAAGGCCACCACAGCAGTCAGGAACGAACTATCCTTGGCGAACCCATGCCAACTATCTCAGATCACCTGCTTGTCCCTCATGTGCCTTAAGATTTTTTCCAGGAGAGTCTGTTCCATGATCTTTCCAGCTACGGATGTGATGACTGCATAAAAATTTGAGAACTAATGCTTTGGTGCTTTCTGCTGTGTTTGTTTTTAAAAGTTAAAATTCATTCTGCAAGCACTGTCCTTGTTTAAATTTGATGATAGATAACACTGAAGAATTGCTTGGGAAAATCATGCTTGTGAATTTTGGTGAATATTCTGTTGATTTCTTGCACTGTCTAGGAAAAATGGACAGCTAAGGTTCATGATCCTTTTTTGTCCCTGAATTGTGCAGGGGAAAATCACACTTAAAGTCTTGAGTTTCACTAGGTGGCAGCATCTTCGTGTTTTGACAGGAAATTACCCTCAAACAGAGAAACTTACCAGTTAGACTACAACTCCCAGCAAGCACATCAGAAAGATCATAAGACTTCCTTTTTTACAAAGGTCATTTAGTGTACCAAGCTGACTGAGATCTTCTGGTGAGTGACTACGTTAATCTTTATTTTTAAATGCTTAATAGAATTAGAATGTCAAATGTTCATGAGAACTAGTTGTCAGTTCAAAAATGTTTATAAAGCATTTTGCATCTAAAATGGGAGTGCTATCTGAGGAAGTACTTCAGTTGATCATTGTTTTTTTGTACTGAAAATGTGTGTAACAGCAAAGAATTAGTTTCCTTAGCCTTGATTGTGGGCTTTGAGCAGACTCTGAGATACTTAGGACTTTCATTAAAAGCACAGTATGTTGTAGAGTTGGTGCTACATAGTTGTGTATATTGTCTCATTTTACTCAGTTTAGATTGGCAATTTTCACCTGTTGATATGAAAAAAAAATTATGCCAACTCAGACACAATCTCATGTGGTGATACAGCCTACATTAGAAGTGTCCTAAGATGCATCATTTTACTAACAAACCTGAAAAATTATTTTTAAGCTGTTGTGCTTTCCCCTTGTTAGAAAAAAAATGCAAGTTAATTATTGCTTACATAGTGGACCATTTTGGTGGTTTGTCTTTGTGTGTGGATTTTTTTTTTTATTTTCTGTAGTTTATCAGTTGTTCTTGTATGAGCAAAAACCTAAAATTAGGTATTTCAGTGTCTTGCAACATGGTCCATAAGTCAGACTGACCTTAAATCAGGTGGGATAATGCTTTTGTATTACAGTAGAAAGTACTAGTTAGTTAAGTTGCTTAGAAAGAAGTCCGTTTTGTTGAATCAATGATCTTGGGAGAAATATAATAGAAGGCTATTACTTGTCATCTAGCACTCAAAAATAAAAAAAATCTTGCCACTTTTTGCACCAGGTATGTTCAGTAGTTCTCTAAGGTCAAACAATGTGTTAAAAGTGAGAGGGCGTTTTCATTTTGCTTCATCCTCTTACCTTGTGGAGCTGAGAATTTGCTGAACTGGGAGATTCCCAAGAAAATTCAGAGCAGACAAATGCCTCTCTCAGACACAATGGAAAAAAAAGACCTTTAACAGAGTCCTGGAGGTTATCATGCAAACTGCGCTGCTATCTAGTAATCTGAATATCTAATTTGAGAGAAATAGAAGTGACCTGCGTTTTAAGAATACAATATACAATGGAGATGCTAGATTACAAGCTATTTTACTTCTCATCATTTACTTATTCTTTTCCTGTTTAAAAGAAGTTTCATTTCTGATTAAAATTGCATGCTTCATTGCAAGTAACGAGCTTGGCTTTTGAGCTCAAGTGTATTTGTCCTCACAAAATCACGATTGAGGCAGCACCCCCTCAGAACCTTGGCTGACTCAGTAACCAAAAAGAGTGCTTTATGACTTGAGAGTGCAGATGCTCTGAATTGCGTTTTGGTTTACTCACTTTCTGTTAGACTATCACATTTTCTGTCTGCGCAGGTCAGCAGTATGGGTCGGCTTGATGGGAAAGTAATACTTCTGTCTGCTGCAGCACAAGGGATTGGACAAGCCACTGCTATCGTGAGTTAGAAAAAATATGATCTCTTGTACCTGAGCTAGATGTTTAATGCTAGCATGTGCAACAATATCTGCATCAAATAAGTTCTTAAATAAAGAAACCACAGATGAAGCCATGAAAGTACTTATTGAAAAAGTCAGGGAACAACATAGTCAGTGTACTTTACTATGTATGCTTGCTGCTGTTTAAATTTCTGAAAGTGAAAGAAATCCTTTTAAAANTAAAATAAAATTCAAGATATTTATTTATTTTCTTGTTAACTGTTTCTTTTGACAAGTTCTGCCCCTGCTATTTCCTTCTACAGAGAAACTAGCAGGGTTATCTCAGCATCTCTATAACATAATCAACAAGCCATGAAAAGCCCCTGTAAGCAGGAATTTTGCAAGATTAGTTTGTCACACACACTGTTAAGGATGCATGAAATGGCCCGTTTTCACTACTTGCATTAAAACACTTGGTATAAGGAGTAGGTTTACTGGTGATTTCCCTTTGTAAATACTCTACAAGTTGTGGAGGGCTAACACGTTTAATTCTACTATACTCTTAGATTGCATTTGAGACACTTATTTTAGAAGAATGCTGCCAGAGACTTTGGAATGGAGGTTGCTCTGTATGCAGATAAAATGGATTTTTGAGGGGAACATCAGGAAATGAAGGAATATTTCTAGTTAAAGTATCAAATAAAAGTAATCTTTCTTTTTGAATATTACTGTGTTCCAATGATTTGGATGTGGGGGGTCTTAAATTCATGCAATGTCATTCCTCTTGATTTGTTTCCACCTATCAAATATAACAAATCAGACAGAATTCTAGCCTTACACGTTTGTGATGTGCTCGCTAGTGTACATGCAGTTACTAAAGGCAAATAATACCCATTGTCTTAGTTTGGTTACTACTCTCGTGCTTTACTTATGGATTACTTACTTGATGGAAAAGAACGCAAATTTCTCATAACATATGGTTTTTTAGTTGTCCCCAGGATGTTTGGTAATCCATGTCCGTTAACTTCCTCACATCCCTGGAATGAGTAGGGGGAGATCAGCTCCCTTCAGTCAAAAAGGAAATGAGAAGAAAACATTTTCTTGTAAGATCCAGAATATCTAAACTACATCTCTTATTGTATTCCTCAGGCTTTTGCTAAAGAAGGAGCCAAAGTCATTGCTACAGATATCAATAAGTCTAAGCTGCAAGAACTTGAGAAATATCCAGGTAAATCATCTACTACAGGTGTTAGTACGAATATTGCAAACATTCTTGTAGGCTGGCCAGAAAAGCATGGAAAACATGGGGAGTAATCATTTAGATATTGTCATTACTTCAGTCTGTGGTGTAAAGCGGTTGGAGATTACATGTAAAATGCTTCAATATCAGTATTTCAGACAGAATATTCTAGGAGTGTGCAATAACTTTGTGTGTTTCTTGTGTCAAAGAAGCAGTTGATTTCCTATTCCCAGAATGCTTTCTCTTTTATTTGTTTATTTTTAAGATTACTGGAGTGACAGTCAAAACTATCATGTGAAAATCATGGAATACTTTTCCCTGATCGCAAGAACTAATATTCAGCTATACAAATAGATGTAGTCTCTTGCTTTTCCCTGGTCCATACTTAGCAAGGAAAGCATTTAAATGATACTGTCTAAAAGGAATTGACATGTCTTTAGAAACTAATTCCACCAAATCAGTGAGCTTATTTTATTTGCACAAATGCTCAGGCCCAAAACTTGTCTTCCTGCTGATATCACAAACACTTTAAGCGAAAGATTTTCACTATGTTTTTTAATTACAAACAACACACAAGTGTGGGTCACTACTAAAAAGTTTTTCTTTCTTGGAAGAAAAAAGTAAGAAAATTGTATTTTACAACTGAAAGTGCTTCTAACTTAAGATAATGGAGGACAGCAATCACTGGGCTTCATGAATTCCTACTACAGTGTGACAGCAAAATACACAAAAATACTTCTGATACAGTTTTTAGTGTGACTGGAGTTCACTGCAAGCAGTCTTGTAACTCTTCTAGAAATTTGGGTCTTTGCAAGTTCATGTTTAGGAAAGTGTTACAGCTTGAACTGCACTTTGCTTTCCATCTGCTGGTGTACTCAGAGGGAAGAAAGTGATTTTACATACTCTTGCAACCATTTCCTTCCATTTGATATGTGATTAGTTATCTCTTTCTTCAAGGCTTTGCACTATGGTCTTTGATTTGTGTCCTGAAAGGTAATTCTACTGCTTATGTTAATCCCTAGCCTGTAGTCTTAATTATTACCTCATCATACACAAATCTCTTCAGAAACGTCTGTATCATTCAACCAAAGTAAGTCAAGCATGTTTATAGACTTGTCAGTTTGTTTCAAAAGACACAGGTGTAGGCTGGATGAGACCCCCAGAGGCTATTAAGACATACTTCTTAGACAAAACAAGTCTGATTGGAGCAGGTTACTCAGGGCCACTCAGGTGGAAATTCCCCAACCTCTGTAGACCTCTGTTCTGCTGTGACTGACCTCATGTTTTTAAACTAATAATCTGTAAGAAGCACAAAAAATAAACTCCACACCACTCTTTGCATTCAGTCAGGCTTCCCAGATTCTTTCTTCTCTTTCATACTTCTGTGGATTTCTGAAAACTCTGACTCCACCTTTACATCCTCACAATAAGTAATTGTAGGCTTCTATTAGACTGTGTATCACTGCTACCTCCACATGAATAAATAGTGGGTTATGATTATACAAGTTTTATAGCTGTGTAGCTTGAGAGTACAGTGGAATTCAGATTTATTGGAAGTGTTTTTTATGGCAAATAATATTAGCTTATTTGCTTGCGTGATATTGTATGGCTGTTAAGTCAGTTGATGTATTTTTAATTCCTTTCTGAAATGTGAAATACCGTGCCCTGCTGTTCATTGCTGTTTTAAGCATTGCACAAATTAAGCGTAGCTGTGAGTCTCCATATATTGGCTTATCACTGAGGAGGGTCTGTTCCAGGCAAACTACTGACTTGAATGGGGAAGTACAGTGTCCTCAGCACTTGAGAACAATAAAGTGCAGATTCTTAGCCACAACCAGTTAAACTAAAACTATGTTTCTCTAGGCATTCAAATACGGGTTCTGGATGTCACCAAAAGGGAACAGATAGAAGAGCTGGCCAAGGAGATTGAAAGAATAGATGTCCTCTGTAATATTGCAGGGTAACCATCTTCTGTTTGATACTACTCATTTTTTTTTTAGATTTTCCTGTCTTCCAGAATTACTTTCTTTTATCTAAATGTTTTGTTTTTGTTTTTTGTTGTTTTTTTTTTTTTTTAATTTTATACCTTTAATGTATATTTTCATATATTTTCATCAAAACTGAACTACTTGTGTACAGCTGTGTTACCTAAGCCGAGATACAATGACTCTGGAACTTGTTTTCCCTACTCTGTGGTTCCCCTGTACTGCTGAATTTAGCCTTCCTCCTGCAACAGTGAACAAAGTCAGTGGTTTAACAGTACTTTTTTCAAAATATATTTATTTTTTGATTTCCATATTAGCAAATGTTTCATTGCACACTGGATCTGTTTTGTGTCCCCGATACTCATCAGGTGAAAAAAACCTGTTGCTTCCTTCAAAGGAAGGGAGGGTACTACAAAATGCTATTGGAAGAATGTGCACAAATAGCCAGAGGAATATACATCTCATGCAGTGATCTACCTCATGCACTTATTCCAGGTTTGTTCATCATGGGACTATTCTGGATTGTGAGGAACGAGACTGGAACTTTACTATGAACCTCAATGTTCGCAGCATGTATCTAATGATCAAGACATTCCTTCCTAAGGTAAGGCTTTGTTGCCTTCTGCTGCACTGCATTTAAATATGACAGGTTTAAGTCACTGCTGCTTGTTACAGACTGGGATTTGAGATAAAAGTACAGCTGTGAAACTTTTTTTGTAAATACAAAACCCAAAAGAGGTAGCTCTGACCATTATTGGATGTCTAATTTTTTTTTTTTATCTCCAGTGTTGCTCCAATCCTTGTTTTATTAGTTGATATTAATTTTCAGGGATTGTTTCTAACAGCTTTAGACACCTCAAGTTTTGGGATGCCTAAAAAGGTTGTAACACAAGTACACTTCGAAGATGCCAGACAACTAGTTGTGCCTCGGTCTTTTTCCAAAATATGAAAGTTTTGATAGGATCGATGAATTCCTACATTTGACTTCTGATGATGGAATCTTTGTTATAAAAGCGGTTGAGGGGGATGTTTTTGTGAAGAGCATGCGTTCTGTTACATGTGGTTTCATGTTGTAGGTTTCTGGTCATTAGCACTTCACAAAGGTGAGCAGTTATCTTAGATTCCCTAGGAGGGATGGCTTCAGCTGACTGAATAGCTGCACTGGAATTATAAAAATAAAAAAATCTGTATTTTCTTTTTTTTTTTTTTAAGTCTTAGCTACTCTGTCTTATGTGAATTGGAACAAGTTAGACTACAGCAGTGTCACTTTAATAATCCTGTCAATTAGTTAAGTGGTAAATCCTAGGGCCAGGCAAGAGTACTCAGTGACAGTTTGAGAATCTGCTTTATTACTTCAGTCAACAGATTAAAAAAATTCATGCCTATGACTCTTTATCTTGCATATCAATTGTATATAGGACTATTCTATTGGCTGCTATGGGCTATTCTGCTGGGCATGCAAGTGACAAAATATTTCAAATGATATAATTATTGTTTTGCAGATGATTAAACAGAAATCTGGAAATATTATAAATATGTCTTCTGTGGCATCCAGCATTAAAGGTGAGAAGCTTTCTAGAGTGATTCTTATATAAATCACAGTCTTAACGTATCTTGTTGATGCTTGGGTTCTGTAAAAATTTGTATAGCCATTCTTGAGAAAACTTTTTTTGTATACATAACTAGTGCCCTTGATTTTGATCCTTTATGTGTACTTCTGATGAAGTATGCTCCAGTTAAATTATGTACAGTAGTTAATTCCTCATTCAGTACACAGGGTGGGTTGTTTTTGATGAATGAATTACAGCTTTGCAATAAAAAGAGGTGAATAAACAATAAATACAATAAAACCTGTAGATGCTGGTTGGTTTGTTGTAGATGAGGTTTTGTGGTCAAAACAAAAGTTTACAACAGGGGGCCTCCGGGTGAAGGAAGGTCTGGTATAGTATTGGACCTAATCCTTGTTACCTCCATTCAGTCTAAGTTGCTTCTATTCAGGTTGCCTAGGTGTTTGCTTTGACTTTTACTTTCTGATGATCTGTGATGAAGACCTTAATGCTTGTTTCTTTCTCCAGTATGTAGTATTCCCTAGGGCATCTGAAGTGAATAAATCTGACTTACTTTTTACGCGTGAGGGGAGTAAAGTGATACTGCAAGTGCACAATTGTACTATGAAAATAAAGTCTTCAGTATTCCTAAGAACAATAATATAATTTGTGGTGACATGTATAAATTTTAAGAAAAAAGCTGAAAAGCTGTAGAATAACCTTGGGGGGTGGGGGGGAGAAAATGATGAGAATGACAATAAATATTGCACTGGAAACTCGAGGTCAGAAGCAGATGCATACTGAATAAATTTCTCACTGTTCTTTTTTGGCTTTGTTTCGTTTCTGTGCTGTCTTCATACTGACCTTCTGTTAGGAGTTGTGAACAGATGTGTATATAGTACTTCAAAGGCGGCAGTTATTGGTCTAACAAAGTCTGTGGCTGCTGATTTCATTGAACAAGGGATCAGATGCAACTGCGTATGTCCTGGTAAGTATTTTTACAGTATTTTGTTAATACAAGTGGATGATAAAAGACATACAACCTAATATATTTTGACATTGTTAACAAAAAATAGATTTGCAAGCAGAAGTTATTAAAAAAAAAAACCAAGATTTTTTTGTAACTAAAGTTACAAGAAATTAAGAGGGAAAAAGGACATATTTGAAACATTTCTGCCTCTCAAAATAGAAAACTTTTTATTTAATAAATTAAGCAACAATTTTAACTTGCTGAGCCAGCACATGCACATATATATGGATTACACAGTATTTTGAGGGTTATTTTTAAACTTGTTTTCCTCAAATTAGAAGCAGGGGGTGCCTGCATAGCAGGCTAGCTGCTTCTCAAACATCGGAGAAGTATTGAATGCAATTCTCAGGAGTCTTATCTTTTATTGAAATATAGGCTCCCAGACTATAGTGATAGTTTTGCAGTCTTTTTCCTGAATTCTGTTATGAAGTAACACAAGTATTATGACATACAAACAGCGTCTGTGAGCTGAATTATTTGTTATGATTGCTGATGAAGTTGAGCTTTAATTTTGAAATTACAATTTCTGCTTAGGAACTGTTGACACACCATCTTTACAGGAAAGAATCAAAGCCCAGCCCAACCCAGACCAGGTGAGTGTCATCCAAAATCTGTCAAGAAAACTCTCAAACTCCAATGTGGTAATAGAAAGCAACATTCCTTTATTCCTCACTGTGTGTAACAGGCAACTTGACAAAACAAGTGCACTCTCAGAGTTCAGGTTCTATGTTTAAACAGTTAAGACGTACATATGCGGTACACTGGCACAGTAGCAGCCTCCAATGGTCTTCGACCAGTTACTTTCTCCCCATTTTTTCCATCATCAGCTTCATCACAGAGACTTTTGACTGATCTTAGCAGTTTTTTTCCCACTCCAGTGCTTCTTGTGAAGCACTGTTCAAGGGAATCATAGAACTGCTCAGGTTGGAAAAGACCTCCAAGATCATCAAGTCCAACCTCAACCTAACCGTATAACCTTTACTCTAACAACCCACTGCTAAATCATGTCCTTGAATACTACATCCAGATGGTTTTTAAATAAGGCTGATCACAAAAGTGAGGAAAACAAGGCTGTTCACACAGCAAGCAAAGCTAAAATGGAAAGTTATAGAACTGGCACTCACTGATTCCTTTTGCTAAACTAATATATCGGTCCTTAAACAAATAAACAAATATACTGATCCCTGTTGCTAAACAAACCAGCCTGTATCATGAGCAAGCAATTCGTTTATTCATGTATGTACCGTTTTTTTTCTTTCCTTTAAAAAAAAAAAAAAACCCACAGCAATTCTTCCCAAACTGAAGAATATTCCTTATCTTATGGGTATCAAGGATAACATAACAGTAGTATTGTCTTTGATAGTTTGGTAAGTTTCTGCTGAGGATGGGAGCCTTAATATGCCTTGGAAGGACAGTGTTGCTTAGTAAACGCAGACCAGTGCAAAACAGTTTTAGAAAGGGCATTCTGACCTACATGTTTAAAAATTAACTGAGATCTTTAATTGTACTAACTCAATAATTGTGAGGACTCATTTGAAGGACCTGGGAATATCATCCACCAAAGAGGAAGGGCTTCAGTGGCTTTATTCTGCAACCAGAAGTTTAGGTCCTGTTGAATGATTTTCAACACGAAATCTGTACGACATTGGTGTTCTAACTTCTTTTCCTAGCATATACTCCCTACCCAGTATGCTGAAAATTGTAGCATATGGCATGCTTCCAGTATTGCTTTGTACGCATCGCATATTAACTGGATTAAAATAATTATTTTATATTTTCAATGTTCCAAATGCTTTTATATATCTAGGCACTGAAAGATTTCCTAGCCAGACAGAGGACTGGTAGGATGGCTACTGCTGAAGAAGTGGCCCATCTCTTTGTGTACTTGGCCTCTGAAGAAGTAAGTATGAACAGTAAAATTTTTGTCACAATCGTAATTTATTTTGCTTCTTCTCAGTAGAGATAACTTGTTCTAGGAGAGCTTAAATCCTCTTTGAGCTTGATAATTACAAAAATAAAAAAATAAAGATTACGGAAAAAAAACTTTACAGAGTAAAACCTGTGATAGAAAAATTACCCTGAATGTTGACAATGATTAAGGCATTACGTACTTGGAACCATAGTCTTTTTTTTGTTGTTGTTTCCTTTTTGTTCATGTAATTTGAGCCAACTGTCTGACGTCATTATTCTGAATCATAGAAGAAATGGGCTTGTCTGCTCTTGCAAGTTGTTTGCACTGCAGCTAGATATTTTTCTGAGGAAGTCTAATTAATACTGTCATTACCTGCTTGCAGTAAGCAAAAGAAAATACTTGTGTAGATGCATGAGAGAGAGATCTGAGCTAAAAGGTCTAAAAAAGTTTGAGCCTACCATTTTGGGTTAAGGAAAACAAGAGAACCATTGAGGTTTATATAGACCAAACTTCGAATGTTCACTGCAAATACCATTAATACTAATGGACACAAATCAAGCTTATTTCAGATATATATTTATAATGGATCTAATACTAAACTGGGTTCCCTTGGGCTTGCCCAGCAGTCCTGCTGAGCATAACAGAAAAATTTAATGGAATTAATTCAGTCTTTTTGTTTCCAACTATCACAATCTCATCATCTTTCTAGTGTTTCTGTAAAGCTACCAATTTTCCATTCTGTTCATACAGTTTTCAAACTTGTGTGAACAGAATGTCTCCAGCTCACTTCTTTACCTCTTTGTACTAAACCATCAAAATATTCATTTAAGACCCCTTACTGGTTGACCTAAGTCATATTTCATTCAGCTGAATGGAGCTAATAATGTCATAGTGTAAAATATTATTCCTGTAGGTGAAATCTGTGAAGACTAGCTTATGTGGTTTTACGCATTCAGGATGTATTTTAGTCTTAATGCCTCTAATGCTACTTCTGCTGCACTCCCTTGAGTGTCTTCTGTGTCTAAGTTTATTTCATAAAAAAAGTATGAAAAAGTGTATATTCATATATTTCTTAAAAGAAGTAAAGAAGTATCTCCTTGTACTTAATAGCTGTAAAATATTAGCATTTAAAAAAAATGCTATATTCTATGTAATTTCAGTCTGCCTATATGACTGGCAATGAAGTAGTCATTGATGGAGGATGGAGCTTGTGATCAACTCTACCTGCAGATGGAAATTCATACAGCAAAAGGCCAGAAGTGAGAATCGTGTTTCTCAGATAAGAATTTTCAAAGTTTTAAATCATTCATAGGATGTAATCTAGAAAAAAATTGGTGCATTCTTATGGTTATGTGATCTCATTCTATAATCAGTCTTGTTTTAAGCAAATCTAAATAAAAGGAATTAAATGCCATCATTATTCTCAGCCTGGAAAATATTTGGGATTTAAACATACACAATTCCTACCAACATTAACAGATTATCCAGAGAAAAGACTATTTTTAAAGCAGCCAAAAACTTCTCAGCTTAAACATTTATTTTAAACAACAGAAGAAAACAGAAATGGCACATGTGAAGGTTAAAATAATTTTGTTACTCGCAATAGACATATACTTTGAGAACACACTAGGTCTTGCAAATAATACTTGAAAATCTACCCTGCTTTGCTGACTTTTGTTTCTGCTCACTTCTATCATTAGCAAAATGTATTTTTAGAACTGTAGTGACTGTAGAAATATAGTCTGTGTTGAACTGTTTAAGACAATCTGTCCTTAGTCTGAAATCTGGAGTAGAAGATATAAGACTGTCAGACACACTGTGGATATATAGTGTATGGGCAGAAAAAATTCCTGCATGTCTGTACATGCACAGCTGTACATGCACAGCTGTTTACTGCAGCTACAATATCCATTTTCCCATATACTGGACAAGTTAGGCCACTGGAATTTCAAACAACAACAAATCATAACCTAAAAAGCATGACAGTACATGAGCACTAGAAGCAGAAGGACTGGCTGCCTTATGGTTATGCAGTGTGTTTTGAGTAGGCATATGAAGGTTATAGCCACTGTCTTCATGAAGAAGAGATGATAGAAGGGAAATTGTTATAATGATCGTTAGAAGACTATGTTCTCTACGTGCTATTAGTGTAAGAGAATCATGTAGTTTCACAGTCAGTTTGAAAATTGGTACATTTACTAGTGTACCAAGGAGGTCTTACTTGGAAAAATTGAGGCCCAAACTGTTTTGTTAATAGCATAATTCACCCTTAAAATAGTCTTGAAAGTATCTTTACTGTTTCTTTTCTTTTTCATGTGCAGAAAGTACTAGTCAAGGAAATCACTCTGATAGGCATGTATACATGGTAGAGGTGTTCTTAAATACATGTGCATTTTCCAGAGGATATTTTACTTCTAGCATAGGAGCAAAAGGAACGAGAACTTTACCGCTCTAGATAGAGCAAATATATCCTTCTTCCAAAAGAATTTACTAATGAATGTACCAATATAGGACAAATACTATCAATTTTATAGATTCAGTGCTGCACTTAAGATACTCCATTGCTTGACTCAGACACAAATACAATTCTTCCTAAAAGCACAAAACTGAATTTCTCACAAAATGACTGTTTCTACAAGAGTTTACTGATGTTTTTATCATAGTAGCGCACTGAAACTTTGATTTATGAATGAGAAACCTGCCATGATAAAGACTCATATTCTGGAGAAAAAAAAAAGCATGACCCAAAGACCTAAAGCAGTAAGTAATCTGAATTCCAGAACTGTTACACTAATACAGTATTAAAATTCACATGAATGACATGGGCTGAATTCCTATAAATATGGGTTCATTAAGAAATTGCACAGAGCTCTATTCGTTCAGTTTGTGAGTGAAGCTGTATGCCATTTCTCTTTTTCATATCCATGAAAAATATGTATGGAAGATCATAGATATATAGCAGAAGAATTAAAAGATTAAATACTACTGAGTATTATTGGTCATTAATAAGTGGGAAAACCATATACTCTCTTAGGCATGTTTCTGTAACAGTGAGATGTTTTTAAACTATTGGAGTTCTTCAGTATTTGCTAAGACATTAGTAGAAATTATTTAATTTCAAAGATAAAGAACATATCTGGTTTAAATCAAGCTTCTTGTTAGTACAATTTTTATTTGCTTACTGATTTGAAATGAAGTATTGTGGAGGCTGCTTAATCAGAAGGCCTGTTATGGAGTTTAGCTCTTTTAATTGTGGTTGGAACATTCTGTGTTGTTTGTGGGATTTTGAGTATGTTCTCTGGCAAGGGACCTCAGCAGCCAAGAGGATAAAGTTGGAGCAAAAATCCAAAGTTATCCAAAACAGCTCCACCAGTACTCATTGACTTAAAGTCAAATGCTGAAAGTTCAGCCCAGCTGGATTATGTTTGAGTTTTCAGAGGTTAAGGTGAAGGCTGAAGTCCTCCTCTGTAGCTGGTGTAGAAAGCTTACCTTGGGAAGGGAATCTCCACACTGCAGCAACTCAGGAAACTTGTGGTATTTTGAAAATAAAAATTCTCTTGAATTCATAATTATAGTTAACTTATTGCATATAGGACTTTAATAGACAATATTTCTAAGCTTACTGGTGTTAGTAATTCAATGGCACTACTCAAAAACATTATTTAGACAAAATGCTCCTGCAAGAAAAGGATATGTCATCCACTTTCTACATTGCACTGAAAGCACAGATGATTCATTTCTCAGTGAAGCTGGCTGTCAAAAACAAAGACAGCAACAACACCAACAGACTGCTGTCTCTTGGCTTGATAGTGGTGTGTATGTTGTGTAAACAGCCAAAATTCTGAAGTGTGCCTCAACTTCTCGAAGGTTTTCAAGCAGGCTTACTGGCATTATTAAAAGATAATGCTTTGTAATACTCTTGTGTGACCTCTCTGATTCCTGGTTTGTTTGTATGGAATTGGGAAATCTTGTTTCTTCTCCCCATCCATAATGATAAGGAGGCATTTGACTCCAAAGTTTAGGTTGAGATTTCTCTTTGGAACAGGGAGGGTGCTTAAATCCCTCATTTGAAGTCCTTCTGGAAAATTTTATCTGGTCAAAAAAAAAAAACAACGGATTTGTTGTCAGCCTCATTCTATGTAATGCTGCTGGGAGTGAAGTAGCAACATGCTGCATACGAAACCACTTTCACGCGCCACAGTATTGGGAGTGCATGACTTAGTGAGACTAAGGAATAAGGTCTCTCGTTCCCCCGGTGCACTCACAGATAAGGTGGACACACACTTGATTCATCTTTACAAAACAAACGTTTCCACAGTAGCACCACAGACATGCAAAAACTTTGATTCTCTTGCCCACCCCCATGCCATTCACCCCCTTGTTCTCCCGTGCCGTGGGCTCGGGGCAGGTCCGCGGCTCAAACAAGCCTGCTGCCTGGTAATCACTGGGGGAGAAGGTGGCATTCCTCGATCCGGGTCCCTCCCGCCTGCAGCGGGAGCGTTTTGCAGCCTGCCCCGTGGAGCTGTGGATGGAGGAGGGATCACGCTGTGCTAGCAGCAGTGGAGGAGGAGCCAGAGCTGGCACTGGGCTGTTCCTGCTGCTGGCACGGTAGAGCATCTCACCATCTCGGCGTGTTGGAGAAGCTGGACATGGGTTTTCTCTGATTCCTGCCGTTCCACAGGTAAGTCCCCCTTGTCCTGGCTGCAGCAGGAGAGGGGAGGTGGGAGCTGCGTGGGGAGGAAGTGGGCTAGGGAGGAGGGGAAGGAGGTTGCATCATGGTGTGCTTACGCCTTCTTCTGAGAGACAGGTGGTTGGTGCTCTTTCTTTGATGCTGTTAGTGGCTTAGGCAGAGCTTGCAGCATTTTGTTTGCATTGCTTTCTGTACGGTGCATGCACAAAACAGAATGTTGACAGTCAGCAGGGCAATGGAGCTAAAAATATCAGCAAGCACATGCTGCCCATCAGTCATCTTTGAAGCTCTGCATTCCCACTCTTTTTAATTCCTTTCTACTCAAAATGAGTAAAATGAGATGATCTAATAACTATAATAAAAAAGCCTTTCTTCTTTCATGTTAAGGGAAGTATATTTCAAATGGATGTACTGAATAAAGCATGTAACTGGCTGGTTTCCACAGTGTAGAACTTAACAATGGAGTATGAATTCTGCTCTGCCTTTTTTCAGTCTGTCTGATTTTATTTGCAAAGATGTGCTTCTGGAGGAAATTTATAAAACCCTACAGAACAAAAACCAAGACTGAAGGTCACACAACAAACGAAGAAGGGCAGGCTCATGCTGGCCAAGACATTCATTCCTACCTTGGAAAAATCCCTGCTAAGCAGATCTCTGCTCAGTCTTTTCTTTCCTTTACTCTGCTACAAATAGTGCGTGCCAGCCCTGAAGTTATTGTGAGGTGGGCTCCTTTTCCTCATACATATCAATGTATTTCGTGCCAACAGGTATCTGACACCAAGAGTTTGGACCATCACTTAGGCAAATCTGGACGAGAACCATCTCTTCTATCCCTTACACATCCAGCACAAGCACACTTCTTCCAAAATCAGAATGGTGTACAAATTCCTTGGGGAGAGATAGCAAAACCATAATACTAGAACACATTGAAACTGCCCTTCTTTGTTTCTGCTCTTTGCCTTAACCATGTCTCAAGCCAGTTTCATACCAGAACAGCTCAGACAAGATCAACCAAGTGTTCAAACGGCCCTTGCCTTTGTTCAAGGCATCAATCTTTCCCAGATCTCAAGGGTATTATAAACTGAAGGCTGGATAATTGTGAGAATCAGGTCTCTGACTTGCTTCCAGTAATTCAGTGTGGGAATTTCTTGGCTCAAATATTTTGGCACAACTTGAGTGTCTTACGGGGCCTGAGAAATGGATTTCAAGAAAAATACTGTTAGCACTGACTTGTGGTCAGTGGAGTTGCGGTGACAGAGAACACTAGCAAGCCTTGATTTTTGGGTACATGCATGTAACTTCTACTGACCCAGACTTGTGAAATTGCAGTAAATCACACACAAAAAAAAACATTTAGTACGCTAACTTATCAGCAGAACTTGACCAGTTTGAGTACATACAATGATGATTACCTGCATTCAACTTGAGAGTTTTCACTCTTAAGAATTATCTCTGTGGGATATGAGCAATAAAAAAGAGCCATGTTTTCTTACCCTTGCCCAAGTGTAAAGTACAAGTTAGGCGTATTTTACATATTTAGTCAGATGTATTCTGTTTCTGAGATACTCCGTCAAGGTATTTGAATGGTGATGTCTAACTGAAATATCTCCTTGAAAATTTTGCTAAAAATCAAGCAGGAACTGAGTAGATTTTTAGTTAGGGAAAAAGTGTCCCTTGCGTGTATGCTTTAGAAACTACTCTTACTATTTGTATGAAAGTGTTGCTTACCTTGCCATGTGCACACATCCTGTGATGCTTTCAGAGGTAGTGGTCCTGGCAAGAGGTACTGGCAATAAATGACTTTTCTCTCGTTCTTACAGAAGGCATAAATATATATATGTATGCTACAGCCATGCTTCCCCAGAGTTCATAGTATGTTTGCACAAAACACAGTAATTCTAAATTTTTATATATATTTTAGCACTTGACTTTGAGAATGTCATACTATTCTTTTGTTAGCATCTGTGTTTTGTCTTATATATAGCATACACAGGCATGCAAAGAACATTAAATTACAAATTGAGCTCTGAGGGCGTTTTCACCTGATCTATGAGGAAGAATATAACATTACAGGAAAGCATAGCCTCTGAAAAACGATGTTACCTATTAATCTAACTTTTCAAACTCTATTGCATTCACAGCTTTGTCGCAATGGTGAAGGAAGATACAGTGAATGAAGACTCTGAACCATCAGTATGTGAGAGAAATGGCACGATTCCCATGCATGAGAAAAGTGAGGTAATTAAAATTACAGCTTTATTTAGAGGAATCCTTCTCTTTCCCTTTTCTTTCTGCATCTGTCAAAATGCTGAAAAGAATGCAAAGAGAAATTTCCTCTGTGAGAAGTTGTCATAATTAACAAATGTTGTGTTTTTAAAACTGTTAAGTTAGATTGCTGGAAATTACTGGCTGTAACTGGAGCTTGAACTGAAAAATTAGAATCAGTTCAGGTTTCACAGCAAGCTATAGAAGAGAATTAAATATTTTTGTGCTTTCAAATTGTGCCTGTCAGACTGCTGGCTGAAAGTAATTCATTCACCTCTACCCTTTGTTCATCCAGTAACTATTCTAAAGGCGCAGTTTTAAACTCCTACATGAATGTTTCTGCTATTGACTTCCATAGATTTAAAAAAGACGTGCAGTAAATGGAAGAATAAAATTCTTCTTAGAAAAGGAACTTTAAAGTTAAACATGTGATACTGACTGTAAAGTACTTTGTGGTGTATCTGTATTATATGGGTAGCTGGTGATCACAGGATAGGAAACCAAGTAATCCCATGCTAGAAAGCTCACAGGATTTGATGTTCCAACTGTGACTGTGAGTAAGGGATGTGTATATATAAATATATATATATAAGAAAGAAAAATAATGGGAAATGTGGAACTGTTACTGGATGAGGGCCAAACCACAATATGGACAAGAATTCCATGTCCACAGTATGACAACGAGCTGACACAAAGATGAATAATTGTATGGGAAGATAGATGATTAATAAGGACCCTCAAGTGAAGTGAAACACATATCCAAAAATGGTCAACAAGCATATTGGTTATGAATATGGATAAGCAGATGATTCAATATAAAAGTGCTGCTTTAACAAACTGTGCTTCAAGAAACCATTCTTCAAGAAAAAAGTCTGCCAGGGTAGTATTTCTTCTCTACCTTGACTTATCTGTTTGAGCCTTCCAACAATGGACCGCGTGAGTAATGTTTGCACTGGCCATCTGTGTTGTTTCTTTCATTCATTTATAATCACAAGTGGGTTTGGTTATTTTGGTTCAAGGCTTCGTTACAGAAGTTAGTTACGAGTTATGTTAAAGATACTGCCTCGCTTGGATGATGCTGATCGTTAATTTTATTATAGAATCCAGAGTAGAAACAGGAACCTATCTGCTGAACTGTGAAAGATGCTGATAAATGTTTGGCTTATACACAAGGCAAACTGGTAACAGATGGTTAATAATGGTTTTTCATCAGATACACTGATGTTGTTGCTGAACAAGTGCTCTGTGTATAGGCACAGGAGCTTTGTCAGACATAAATTAAAAAAAAAAAATGAATGACCTACAGTCTTTCATATGCAAATCTTTCTGCTATATAAAAACAGACCTGTAACTGGAAATGCCAAATCCATTACAAAGCTCTAATCCTTGTAGTCAGTGATTGTTTTCATCAGTAGACAGGATGCATCTAATGCATCACAGCTGATTGCAGATATGTTGTATGCCACTGCAAATGCATACAGGACCACTTCTGAGATAATTTTATTGTTTTGATTTAGGAGGGATCAACGGTAGATGCCAAAGGTGCTGATGGTAATACACAAACAGAAGAAACTGCTCTCTTGAATCACTCAGTTCAGCAGCCTCCAGAACAGATATCAGGGTCTTCAACACCTGCAGGAACGTGGAGGCAAATATTTACTTGTCCTCCTCAGGGTGTACTGTCTCAAATAGTAACAAATGGTAAGTAAGAAATAGTGCAAAAATGTTCAGTTAAACTGAGGAATGACAAATGAATAACTTATTTCTCTGGATGTGGTGATATCTTACTATTTTTCTGAAATGTAGTAAGGGAAATAGCTCCATTTTCCACAGTGCACCTTTATTTAAGCATTTCAGCAAAGGTGAATCAAATATTTGTGTCATTTTTATTCCTCCATCCTTCTGTGTTTAACATGGTAGGTATGTCTTTGCATTGTCAAGTGCTATCAGCAGAAGAAGGACTTCCTAATTCTCATCTTGATAGTTGGTTTTGGTGTAAATATATTGAGATGGTTATAGAGTGTATTTTCCACACACTAGATGACTTTCTGTTGGATTAAGGCAGCAAAAACGAAACTTTGCAGTGATACCTTCTTCTGTACTTAATATCCTAGGCTCGCAAAGCCAAGAAAAGGCAAACTGCCTCATTCTGTTTAAGATTTGCCCTTCACTCTAAGCTCACAGAACAGAACACCCAGCTAACCAGTTATTTCAGGCCTTTCCAAACAAAAGGTATTTTTTGTGGCTTTGCTTCCACAGTCTCTATTCTCTCTCACTTGTGATTCTTAGGCATTATCTTTGGAAAACAGTCTAAAACCACCCTAAAATAAGATATAGAAAGTCCAGGCTGAAAATGCAATGCATTTTCATATGATTACAAGAAGGGGAATTTATTCAACAGTTTTTTTTTTTCCTTCTCCTTCACTCTTCTGCCTGTGTATCTATTCATACCTATTCTTGATGTGTTACTGTAGGAACAAATCTGGAAAACTGGAAAGAGTATAGTATTTTCACATAATATTTTAGTAATACTTTTCAGAACCTTTCCCTATGTGTTGCCACTCTTTTTTTACTGTTTTAATCTATACTACCTTAGGCTGCCCAGAGATACAACCTTCAGATTTTTTTTCCTAGGGATGACAATACATTGCACAAACATATCTAGCCGAAAAAATGATATGCTAATTCCTTTAGAAACAGAACTGCAGTCATTTGCTGGAAGACATACCAGGCTGTACAACATCAGGTCCTTGCTGCAGTTCTTGCTTAGCTGAAGGAAGATAGCACAAATGCAAGATAAGTGTTTGTGAAAATCTTTGTATTTAGTCTGGGACCTGTTAAATGCTTTCCACAATGGCCTAAGGTTTACTCAATCTTTTTTGGTCCCTCATGTGTTTCCTGTTACCATTTTATAACATAGGCTTCAGGAGTGTCAAATATGAAACAAAGTGTTACGGTTAAATTCATTTTTAAGGTACAGAAGTTTTATTTCTGAGATTTAATGGTACCCTTTTCCTTAGCAGAAATAGAAATGTGACCTAATAGTGAAATTGGTTCACTATTTATTAGAAATTATTAAATGTTAATATTTCTTGTCTTGTTCCAGTTGCAGCTGTGGTCCTGGTTTGGGCTGTGGTTTGGTCCATCACTGGGCCTGCATGTCTCCCAGGCGGAAACCTGTTTGGAATTTTGTTTCTTTATTTTTTTGCTGTCATTGGAGGTAAAATTTTTGTACTCATTAAAATAGGAACACTGCCACCTCTTCCTGCTCTTCTGGGTAAGGTGCCCTTCCTTCTTTTCTTCCTGTGTGGTCGTGGTGTGATATCTGCAGATTAGGTTATGTTTGGATTAGTAATATGCAAGCTTCATAATGCCAAAATCTGTCATTTTTCAAGTGACTTGTTTGTCCTTCTCATGGAGAAGGTAGAAAACTCCCCCAGAGTAGCTCAGGTGAAACTCTGTTGCTAAGGCTCCTTTTAGTTCTTTTTATTAGATCAGTATGGTATTATGAAGCACTGTGATGCTAACAGATCTTAAAAAGGTGGTCCCCTTGTGTTATGCTGAGTCTATACATGAGTAGAGCTGTTTATAGAGAGCAAAACTTCATGGCAGAGCAGGCTACAAATACCTCCTGCCGTGCCTTGAAGTGATAAGTAACCTGCTTACTGTGGTATCTCATAGTGGGCCCTCTGACTGGAGAGGGGCCAGATGGTTTTGTTTGCAGCACTGTTCAGGCAGTGTGTATATTTCATGTACTGCTTAGTTTCACAGGTGAGAACAGGTTAAAACAAGAGGAAGGGAAGTATTACATAGAGTATGACTGCCCACAGTAACACAGACTTTACAATCAGGACCCTTACTAAGTAAACACCTTAAAAAGAAAGCATAGAATCATATGGAATCATAGAATGGCTTAAGTTGGAAGGGACTTCAAGGGTCACCAAGTTCCAAAATCTGACTATTTGTGTTCTGCTTTTTTCAATTTAATCTGTATCTAAAAATTGAGTTGAACATGAAGCTGAAACTCAAGCATGATGGTATGTCTTGTGAGTTGCTTAGGATTGAGTTCATTGTACAGATCCATGGTATTTGAGGAAAACTGAGCAATCTGTGAAATAGTAGAAGAGATACACTGTGCCTTTAAATAATCTTTTTTACACTCAGAGTATAAATNAAGCAAGCTTCTGGATCCGGGTAGATACAGTCAATGGATGTCACGCACACACAAAAAAAAAGTGCAGAGAGACACAAGATCATTATGCTAGCATGATATTAATGTCACGAGGTACTGCAGACTAATTATGCCTCTCTTTTTCTTCTTTTTTTACTTTTTTTTTTNCAGATGGTTTTGTTTGCAGCACTGTTCAGGCAGTGTGTATATTTCATGTACTGCTTAGTTTCACAGGTGAGAACAGGTTAAAACAAGAGGAAGGGAAGTATTACATAGAGTATGACTGCCCACAGTAACACAGACTTTACAATCAGGACCCTTACTAAGTAAACACCTTAAAAAGAAAGCATAGAATCATATGGAATCATAGAATGGCTTAAGTTGGAAGGGACTTCAAGGGTCACCAAGTTCCAAAATCTGACTATTTGTGTTCTGCTTTTTTCAATTTAATCTGTATCTAAAAATTGAGTTGAACATGAAGCTGAAACTCAAGCATGATGGTATGTCTTGTGAGTTGCTTAGGATTGAGTTCATTGTACAGATCCATGGTATTTGAGGAAAACTGAGCAATCTGTGAAATAGTAGAAGAGATACACTGTGCCTTTAAATAATCTTTTTTACACTCAGAGTATAAATCTTGTACTCTTGTGTGAGAACTCTTGCCTTTAATTCGTTTCTCCTAGCTGCCCTGTTGCTGGCTTAGCTCTGTGCACCTTATAGTGAGCCTCTATGGTGAGGGAGGAGGAATGACGTGGCTACAGGAAGTTACACATTATATTTTAGGTGCACCTTGCAAGGAGGTTATACAGACGACATGAAGCAGAATGATGAGGGTATCTTTTAAGATGGTATATTTTCTCTCTGTTGTCAGCGTTTTACCGGGCAGGTTCGGCCCGGTTCCATGACGATTGGTGCGGGGGACCCACGCCCCAGGAAAGGGGAAGGGGGAAAGGGAAAAGGGAGATGGGCCTAGAAACAAAACAGCGGCAACGATCTGAGGGGGAAAGCTAATTTACTAAATAAGATATCGGAAAGCAAAATAACACAATATAATACAATATAATTGGAATTAAAGCTAATAAATCAAATAAAATGAGCAAGAGAGAGTGTCCGATAAACCGAAGGCCTTACGCTAACGCTGAAGGCGAGACGGCAGCGAGCACCCACTGCTGAGTCGATCCCAAAGGAAAGAGAGTGTCCTGTGACTGCAGACAGTTTTTATCTTCCCCTCAGAGCATAAATACGTAAAAATACCGCAAAGTCCTCTGGGGAATGTAGTTCTTCTCTTCTGAGACAGATATACCTGAAACTATCGATGATCCATGGAGCTGGAACATTGACTCTTTAACTCTTAATGCACTACATGATGTTATGATGTGGAATACCAGTACCAAAAATCATAAAACCATGACATCTGTTAAGCAAGCTTCTGGATCCGGGTAGATACAGTCAATGGATGTCACGCACACACAAAAAAAAAGTGCAGAGAGACACAAGATCATTATGCTAGCATGATATTAATGTCACGAGGTACTGCAGACTAATTATGCCTCTCTTTTTCTTCTTTTTTTACTTTTTTTTTTCTGGGAGGAGGTGGGAAGGACAGTGTCCAAAAATTCAGTGCGTTACAGTACAAACCAACTCTGCAGCCGAGGCTTACAGGCAAACACACCAAGCTGTGGCTGACCCGAGCACAGTGTTTACTTCTCATCTTCTTTGGTTTCTGGTGTATTAATATGGTCAATATGAAATCACACCACAAAATTGTATCTTTGAATCATGGGGACTTACAATTGAGTGTTTACAGAGCTATAGCTACAGTTCTCCTTTTCCATACTTTTCTGTATCTTTCCAGAGCTCCAGTTCTGATAGCTGTGCAGGAAGTCCCTCATTAAGCTGCTTTGCTAATACTTGCAAGAGGTTGGATCTTGCTGTCATGTCAGTTTTTAAAATTCAGGATAAGCTTTCATGGCAGTCAAATGTATCATTTGACTGCAGTTTGTTTGCTTTCATTTAAGGGATGCTACTTGCTGGTTTTCTCATCCGAAATACCCCATTTATTAGTGACATCGTCCGGATAAAACTACGCTGGTCTGCAGCACTGAGAAATATTGCTCTTTCAATTATCCTGACCCGAGCAGGACTTGGTCTAGATCCAAAGGTATGGCACCAGCTACATATATAAAGCAAAGTATAACACTGATTCTGGTAAAAAAAAAAAAAAAGAACTGTTCAGTCTTAGCTTTGCAAATTAGAGCATTACAAAAAGCACAGTTCCTGTTGTGTAGTCACACGTAAATCAACATTGGCAGGTGGATTTCTAGAGCTAGTGAGTTATCAAAAAAAATAACTGAAGAAAACTGATTTTATGACTATGTATCCTCCTTATCTTAAAGAAATGTCATGAATGTTGTGAGCAGGACCCATGAGGACTTGCACTCTATCATAGTCTGTCAGAGTTTATACTACCTAGCAAAGTCCCTGTCAGGTTACTGTGGCAAACTAAAACAAATAAGGAAGGGAATCCCTATTGCAGATGGAGAATGTTGTTTGTCCTGGCATGAATCAAACAAACAAAAATAACCTTTGTCCTTTTTGCTATTTTAATGTTTCTTTTTTAAAATCATTGTACATTTTATGCAAGTGTTAATCCTAAAGATGATTCTGTCTGTACTGCAAGTATAGCTAGCTCAGGTCAACAAATCTGATTTTCTTACCCAAGATGAAAATTAGAGAAAAAAACTTCAAATGAATTGTAGTTCTCTCTCCAGAATTGTTTGCTCTGCACAAGGGACCAAAGACAACCCTCTGCCCCTCCTTCCTTCAATGTGTTTGGACATTATTAAACATAAATTCAACGTGTTTCACTGCTACACATGCAATTTTATATCCAAATCCACTTCTCTTTGAGCCTTTCTCTGGCATAAGCCATGTAAAACTGTCATATCCTGTACTGCAACTTAGAGGGAATTATTTTAATAAATGATGTCAGATTGTAAAAGTTACTGCTCTCTGTGGAGCCAGAGGTACAGATACTGAATTTGCTTTTCTGTTGTAGGCTCTGAAGAAGCTCAAAGCAGTCTGCTTACGGCTTTCTTTTGGACCATGCCTCTTAGAAACATGCACAGCTGCTGTTTTTGCCCATTTACTCATGCATTTGCCATGGCAGTGGGGATTTATATTAGGGTAACATACTGTCTTTTCTCCTATATGACTTTCTTGCTACAGCTAGATTATTCAAATCTAGTTAGTTCTCTGTCAAGCAGGCACTTCAGTTTTGTGTCAGTTAGGGAGCTGCGCTTAGCCTCTGTGGTTGTTTGCTTACCATTCATGTCCAGCTCTGTGGCTAATTTAAAGGTCACATTTCCAGATGTAGAAGAGTGCTTGCATCATTGCTCTTCTCTGATTGTGATCTGAGCACTTATAGAAGGAAGAAAGATGGTGCAATCCTGGGTCTTTAGCCACAAGGCTCTTAGGGACTGAAAATGATACCACAAGTTTGTGCTGGAGTTCGGAATTTCCCCTTTGAGGAATTCATACAGGACAGCCTTCCTGCCACAAGTTGAATATGAGGACATGGCATATTACACTGTGGAGTAATATCCTTGAAGAGGGAACATTTTTCATCTAGGTTCTATCTAAACTAGTGGACTCAGTCCAGACTGTATACTAAAGGGATATAGATGAACTTTCGCCACATGCTGAATTTTGAGAAGGAACTCACAGATCGTGAGCATCTAGACCAGGTTCCTAAAGCAGATAGTCAAGGCATGCATCAGAGAGAACTGGCCTGCAGTGTAGAGTCAAGTCTTAGTCTGTGGATCCCTTTATTTTGAATATTATTACTGAGGTGAACAGGAAGTAGAAGGTGATTGTGAATCTGCATGGAAATATCCCTGCTTGTAATTAGCAAGGAGAGGTAAGGACGATATTTTATGTGAAGGTCTGTGTACTTAAGCTTTAGAAGAAGAGAGATCATAACATTTTGAAGCTTTTTAGTGTAGTGCTTGCTTTTTAAGAGGGGCTGATACCCTGTGTTTTCAGTTTTGTTCTAGGTGCAGTCTCTCCTGCTGTTGTGGTTCCCTCAATGCTGATCTTACAAGCTGGGGGATATGGAGTGGAGAAGGGTGTCCCTACTTTGCTAATGGCAGCTGGAAGCATTGACGACATTCTGGCTATTACAGGCTTCAACACATGCCTTGGGATGGCTTTCTCTTCTGGTATGCTAGTTAATCTGTAGGTGGTGACAACCAGAGCAAACTGTGACATTTTGAGGAATGTGTGCTTTGTTATGATTGACTGGTTTGTATCTTATGACAACAACTTATAAAGTTCATATATGGAGTTGAGAATGGATAGATAAATTAGCCACGATCAAAAATGTTGGTGTAACTTCATCTACTCTGAGTTGTGGGTCATAACTTTCAGAGAAGTGTTTTATTTTATTTTTCCTGTGACTGCCAAGTCTGGCCCCCATGTACTCAGCATAAGTGGTCTCAGATATCCCTGGGCTTGACAGTTCCCTAGCAGTAGTTTTTTCTCTGGCTTCTTTGGCACGCTTTCTTAGCATAAGCAAAGAGAGAAAGTTGTACAATCCAGTTCTTTCAGGTTCATAGGTTTTATCCTGAGCCTCTTTTGCCATGTAATTTAGAGCAGAGACCGTGCTAGAATCATTTTCATAGATGTATGGCATGGTTGGTGAGTGAAGGTTCTCCTTTGGGGTAACTGAACACACTTCTGTTTTGCCAAATAGGCTCCACTGTGTACAATGTGCTCCAGGGAGTGCTGGAGGTTGCTGTTGGCATAGCAGCTGGTGGGATTCTGGGAATGTTCATTCGATATTTCCCAAGCCATGATCAGGTAAAAAAGTTTAAAACAAACAAAACAAAACAAAAAAGTGTTATGCAAATATTCTTATGAATGCTATTTTTATGTTACTCATTTTCAAACTTCATATGATACCTTTAGTGAGGAAGCAGTGTACAGATCTGACAGCTTCTAGATTGCAAAGCCTGTAAAGTGTTTTAAAGTGTACTGCAACAATAACAGTGTATGATCTCACAGTCCTTCCTGATGCACAGCTTGGAACCCAACTCACAGTCCTGCACCCACTGGTGGTAGAGTGTTGGAAACACTCACACAGAAAGAGAAAAGGATCTGACACCTATTTCAAACAGTAGAATAATAAGTAAATTGATGCACAAAATATTTACATCTACACCTTTTTTAATCTTAATCCTACTGGAAACATCTTAGAGATGTGCAGATCGCGAGCTTAAAATGTTTGGGCATATTATTATTAACAATAATTGAATGGTACTTTCATTAAAATTAAGTTTATATAAAGTGGTAGATGGCTGTACTGTCAAGGGCAACTACACAAACAAAATTGTAGAAGAAAACAGATACATTCTGGATTACTGGAATCAATTTGGACAACAGCTATTGTCATGTTATTTAATAAGAAAATTTGATGGCAAGTGTGGCAAAGAAATCACCCAGTAACTGGGTGTGGGGGACAGTTACAGAGATGTAACTGCCATGAAACTGGATTTGTCCTTAGAAACATTTTGTGGAAAGGTTTAACATCTCCTTGGATAAGCTCCCGCTCTTCGGGGTACTGGTCCTGTTATCCCAGAGTAAAAGCAGGAAGGTTAGACTAGAACATCATGTTCCTTGTAATGCAAAAAGTGTTTTGGCAGTAAGATTTGGGATGGGCAGAGGAAAATAAATACTGAAATTTCAGAATGATAGTTTGCTAGGAATTAGTGTCCCAAGGAACTCCTTAATTCAACTGAATAGTTCAAGTCTCAAAAGTTTTGATTCCTTCACAATGGTATACCTTCTGTTACTTTCAAATTAATAGATGAAAACTTTCTCCCCCATTTCCAAGAAGAAATTTACTTTTTTGTTTCTTTTTTTCCTTGCTTGCAGGCATCCCTGTCATGGAAGAGATCGTATTTTGTACTTGGGCTGTCCATGTTTGCTGTTTTTGGCAGTGTTTACTTTGGCTTCCCAGGATCAGGAGGGCTCTGCACATTAGTCTTAGCTTTTGTTGCAGGTGTGGGATGGTCTGATGAGAAGGTGAGTGTTAATGCACACCATACCAAAACTCTTTTGAATACACAGCTTAGCAGAAGTTTGGATTTCCATCAGGAGTTGCAGTGGCCCATTCATGCAGATTTATGGAAGTACAGATTACCAAAATAAATGCAGAACTTTTCTATTACATTAAAGATTAAGAAAGTTATCACGTATGTGGATGAGGTAATGTTATACCGACAGTAAGACACAAGCTTCTCTCATATGTCAGTGCAGTACCTTTTAAGCCTTGTAAAGGAAGGTTAATCATCATGACACTTGACAAGGAGTCTAAAGCTTTGTCCCAGCTCTGTGACAGTCTCTGTAACCTTACACAGTCATCTGAAGATAAGTAAGTTTTAATAATATGTGTCCAAATACAGTTGTGCATGTGGCCTCAATAGCCCGAGCTTTTGTTCCCTGTGATTTTAGGGGGTAAAATGGAAAGCAGTAATTAACCATTTTACTGTCTTTCCCAAATCCTAGCAAGTGTATTTTGTGTAACTAGAGGGCATTGTGCCCACACTAAATGGTGATATAAAACCATGCAGAAACCATACAAAAGACTGTTTCTAACCCACTTTCTTTTAGCTGTGAAGCCTGTTTCTTCTTACTGTTATTGCCCTGCTGATTTTCTTATCTCGATATGTCTCACTGGCCCTTTTGCTTGATACCATCCACACTTAATGTTTGAGGGCAATTTTTCTTTTCACAGCTGTAGCCTTACAACATGCAGTAGGAGAAAGGAAAGGGGATTAGATATATTATTATCCCCATCTAGTACCTGAGTAAGATCTCAAGACTTGTTAAAATAACAGACAAGAAACCATGGTTTCTATTTAAAATACTATTGTTGTCCAGTTTTAAAAGAAGGGAAACTTGAGACTTGAAGTAGTTAAGAACTGTACAGCTCATAAAGCTCACTGTTGAAGGCTTTTAAGCCACTTCAGAAGGAAAGTCCTTACAAAAACATATGCTGTCTGTAACTGCTTAGTTTAAATTCCTTTGATCAGTAGGTGAGGCTGCTTGATGATGATTTCAAATGCCTTAGCTCTTTTTATCAGATGCAGCCAGAGAGATGTGCTTACTGTATACTCAGTGTTACCAAGATTTTCCTGCTGAGCCTCAAAAAGGCCACTGATGCTGTCTCTGGTGGAAGTGAACAAATAACATCAGCAGAGAACAAGGAATGTTGCATCTTTTGCTAAAGTAGTTACATGGGCAGTAAACAGGCTGAAATAATGCTAACGTGTGTGAAAAGAATTTTTTTATTTTTTTTTTCAAAGAAAGCAGAGTAAGCTAGCAGGGGAGAAGAGAGGCAAAGAAAGAAAGAAGCTTACAGGTCTTTGTGTTTCCACCTCATTCTCTCTAAGGTTACATAAGGTTTTGTATTGCAGTTTTCTCTACATGGCATTGATGGAAGTGCCAGAGACGCTGCCATGTTGAATGGTCAGTCCAAGAGAGGACATCTGGGCCACACATCCTCACATGTCACAGCCTGCACGTTTATCTGCTATTGCAGAACCCACTTAATTTAAAAAGCACTGTTAGAGGTGCTACATGTACCTCTTCAACTGATGGGAAGATTCCTGTTTACCTTGGCAGCAGGTTGTTTTAGGAAAAGTGCTACGTGTGAAGTTCGAGCACAAGGAGAAAAGACAGCTTTGCAATCATACAGAATCCACAGAGACGTTCAGCATTTTTTTGTTACCAGTAAGGGATTTCAGGCTTACTTAATCTAGCTTTGCTTCTGCTCATGTGGAAATAGATTTCTGCCTGAGTGTGGTGTGAGCAGACATTACTGAAACTTTTTGAAGGTCTGACCCTGCTCAAGTACAAATGCAGTTCCCAAAAGCTAAGAAGCTTCTTTGCAAAACTTTCGAAATTGCATCTTCTTAAACAGTGAAAATCAACTGTGCTTTATTTTCCTTCCCTAGGCTGCAGACTGCTTTAGTATTACATCAAAGTTCACTATAAACTAGGGATCCAAAGAACGAATCTGGACAGTATTTATAAGTCTTCACTTTGTGCTTTGATTAATTACATGCGTCTGCTTTGGTTGTTGCTGTTTGGGTTGAGGGTTTGTGTGTGTGTGTGTGTGTGTGTGTGTGTGTGTGTGTGAGAACTGACTGATTTTGTTGTTATTATTATTGCAGAAAGAAGTAGAAAAAATTGTTGCAGTTGCGTGGAATATCTTTCAACCTTTTCTTTTTGGTTTGATTGGAGCAGAAGTATCTGTTATGTCTCTCAGGCCTGAAACTGTTGGTAAGATTGTCACTAGTTATCCAATTTCATTGCTAGCTTCCAAAGAATCTCCAGAAAGAAATCTGAAGTAAAACAGTATATGGCTCTGACAAAAAACAGCAACAAACTGCAATTGTTGTAAAGCTATGATTTCAGAAGGCTTATTCCCTTCAGATACCTATGCACAAAAATAGTGAGAAGTTTTTGTCTTTGTTGCAGGGCTCTGTGTTGCTACTCTAGGTATTGCCCTAGTGGTGCGAATCGTAGTGACGTTCCTGATGGTGTGTTTTGCTGGGTTTAATTTCAAGGAGAAAGTGTTTGTCTCGTTGGCATGGATTCCCAAAGCCACTGTCCAGGTAAAACAGCCCAACATCATTTTTATTCCAGGCTAGATTTATAGTCTTTAGCAAAGCTCTCCTTAACCAGCACAGCCTTGAACAGGGTCCCTGTTAACAGCAGAGTGTGGCATGAGGACACTTCACATTTCTGCATTGCCTTAAGTCTGCTTGAAAAGGATACAGGGGACACTGCCACATGAGGGTTCTTTGCTTGCATCCTGGGTTGTACTTTCAATAATAATGGTGAATGTACATATAAATACTTCATCGTAGAGTAACTGTTTATCAGTTACTGATTATTACTGTGCACTTACATACAGATTTTGAGGAATCTTAAATTTTGAAATATTTCTTTCTAGTACCACATGAAGTGTTTGCTGGCACAGTTGCACTTGAAGTTCAGAATGGGTTTTTATTTTGTGGTCATTTTAATAAGGGCTGGCTGGACAGGCTTATTGCTAGAGAAGCCTCAGGCTTGTTGCGTTCTTGCTCAGTGATTGTTGCATCACTGGGACTTTGCCTCAAAAGCATGATTATTTGCAAGCAGAAGTTAATAGTCGGAACAGGCAAGGATTATTGCAAGAATAGTGAAATAAACTTTGAGAAGCCATTGTTCACTGACTGCTGTCAGGACACGTTCTCAAGGTATGGAATTTTAACAGCTCCAATATGCAGTGTGCTGGCCTATTTCATTAATTACATATTCTCCAGAAATGGATAACATCTCAGCTAAGCCACGCTCCTCACAGGAGGGAACCACTCAGATCAACTCATTAGCCCAGGACATTCAGAGTAGCCAAGGGAAAATTGTTTGCATAGGGCTGATAGAGTCCTTACTGTTTTATGTACTGCCTAGAAACTAAGGAGTTTGAATATGTTTTGAATTTATGTTAAGTGTAAACTGATGATTAGTGTCTTTTTTTTTCCTCCTGTTTCACTGAAGATTACTTCCCCCATTTCAGTGATCCTTTCTTTCCTACAGGCTGCAATAGGCTCCCTTGCCCTAGATACAGCAAGAAGTCATCAGGATGAGCAACTGGAAAAGTATGGAATGGATGTACTAACAGTAGCTTTCTTGGCTATCTTGTTCACTGCTCCCCTTGGAGCTTTGGTTATTGGCTTGTCAGGGCCCAGACTTCTGCAGAAGGCTCAGACAAAGCGCGAGGAAAATGAGGAAGGTGCTGAGGCTGGAGAAGAGCCAGAGGACTGTGAACCTTCATAAGGCAGGCATTTACAGGAATGTGGTCCTTCAGCCCTTACACTTCTGTTAAGTAAACATTTTGTCTGTAATCTTTCTGGGCAAAACCAAAACAAGTATCGGATGTGCTGCTATTTTAAAAGCAAATCTAAACCTGTGGAGTTCTATGAAATATTTTTATGTATTGATAGTGGCCTAAGAGATGAACTACATAAACATACAGTGAATAGGCTGACCAGGCAGTGAGTCACTCTGAAGTTAGCAGTCATCAGTTACTAAAAACATGTGGGTGTGAGGCCAGGGTGAGGATCAGAATTGTTCAGGCATGGAGTGGATCATTAGGCGATGAACAGAAGAAAATGGAGACTAATGTGATAGGTTCTTGATGGTTAAACGTGGGCTGTAAGATGACAAGGTCAACAGCTCCAAGAATGAAACTACTGAATTAGGACTATTGACATAAAGTGAACAAAGCCTGCCACAGACTGATGATTCCCTCTCACTCAGTTTTGAAAACTTGCCTTTTTCCATTGCTGTTCTTTCACACCTCTCACACATTCCTTTGTATGTAAGCAAGAAGCAGCAAGCAGTACTTACATGCTGAAAGAGACAGGTCTATTGGGACTGTGGTAATAAAGGAGTACTTGGTTATAAGGACTACATTTGAAAATAAGATGAAGGTTTCAGGGAAGCTGTAAGGACTGGAAGGAAGTTATATGGGATTGGGATGGCTGCTTCTCAGCATGTGTACTTCAGGCTTTGTGCAACTCTATGTCAAGCAAGGGAAAGCCAGCTTCTCAGTTGCTGGGAGTGTGTGCTCTAGGACACAAGAGAGCCCCGTTCAGATGGAGTTTGCTGACATGGCAAGGTAGCAACGAGTTGTTCCTTTCTTCCTCAGCTCCTTTTGGGAAACCTGACAGTAGTGACAGACCTCAAATCAGGATTTATGGGTCAACAGGTATCTCTTTTCTAAGTTTATACTCATGTCTAAGAAAATGCTGCCATCTGGTCCTTCACACATCTGCATTTGCTTAATTGTAGCAAAATAAAACAGGTATTTACTAAAACCTAGCAAGTTAATGCTCATTTTTTCCAAGAGGTAAATGGCTGTTTTGGAGATTGGAGGCCTCTTAGATTTGGCAAGGTGTTTTTAACTCTGATCAATAGAGAAACAAAATTTGAAGGAACAGTCGGGAGAAAGCATCGCTGAGAGGCATGTTACAAAGAGAAAGGAGCCCCACCACACCTCCCTCCAGAAAGAATGCTGTGTGACATGCTGTCATGAGAAGGCAGAGAGCCTGTACCCACCGCCTGTGTGGGTCCTTCCAGAAACACAAGTTGAATGCAGCTGTGGATCACAGTAACAACTGGCAATGCTCATCTGGAATCTCTTGCAAAAATATTTTACTGGAGTAAAAAACATTCAAACATGGGTTTTGGTGGTGGTTTTTTTTTTTGTTTTAATTTTAATATAGATGCCTTCTGCAGTCGGTGCAATATAGTTCATATTTGACCTTCCCGTGTAACCTGTTACCTTTCTCTTCTCCTTGACTGTCCTAAAGCCTGAACAAACCTCTGTTGAAGAAAACCCTGCTCTTGCCTTTAGATTTGGTACCAGTTAGGTTGTAGTATTGCCTGTTACAGGTACTGTTTAATCTTTCTTACTCTGCTACATTTTGGGTGAGTAACTAGCGCTAAGCAGATCGTTCCCTGCTTTCTGAATCATGCAATCAGTACAGTGCTTTCAGAGTTTTATTTATCATTTTTAGAAACTCAACTTTGAGATCTAGGTGGACAGTGGCTGTCCACGGAGTTCTACAGAACAGTTCATTGAGGTTGTTTAACAGAATACTGTCTAGAATATATTTGATGTGTCTGGAGATTTTGGTTTCTGTAGGTAAGCATTATACAGTTCTATTTTAGCTCCTGTATGAATCTGTATTATTTGGATTGTGTGTTACGTCTCTGTATGCACATAATAATTAGTACATGTGCCTTTTCTTATGACTAGTTCTAGCCAAAAAGCAAAGTTCCTAAAAATATTTAAGGTTTGTGGCCTGGAGTTCCAGCACAGTGATAAACACCAGGAAATTCTAGGGTAAGTTTTCCACTAACAGCTGTCAAGTACAATTATTATTATTTCATTTTCTCCAGGCTTCGTTACCATATATGCTGCTGTTCACTTCTTAGGGAACATACAGTCTTCAGTCAGTGCTTGTTCCCTGACAAGAGAAGAAGGTGCTCTCAAACTGTAACTGATAAACAGTTCCAGTGCTGCACGAGATGGTTACTGTGTCAACCACTGACTTCTGTGCCTGTCCTGCCCACTGTGCATGGCTCATGGAGGTACTCAGTTGCTTAAACATAGATAATTTTATAAGGAGCTTATTGTATGTGAAACTGTAGTATCTGCAGATGTAATTGGTAAAGTGAGGGAACATGCTGTTCAGTTCATCAGTGACTACTTATAAAATAATACATTCTGCATAAGTAAAATGCACAGGAGAAGCTGTATTTAGTTTGGCTTTTTTTACAAAGTTTTATAAAAATCAGAATTCTTTAGGGAGTGATCACTGCACCACGTTTGGAATGTGTTCAGTTAACAGTATAAGCATTATAGCTCTTTAAACTTGAACACAAATGTTAAGTGTGCAAACCTCTGACAAACAGCCTTGCTCATCATGTCCTCTAATGCTTCCTCTAACAGCATCTCATAAATTGGATCTGTCACGTTCCCTTAATCTCAGTTCACTCTCAATTTAGTCATCACAATCACTCCTCCCCACCACCATTCTGAGACCTTGAGTAGCTGTACTGATTAAAGTGTGATTTTGTCTTATAAACCAAACTCAATTTTCCTCACTGCTGAATGTATTTGTCACAAGACCCCTTTCCCTCAGCTTTTATTAAGTTGTGAATAAGAATTGCATTGAAGCTATTATAGTCCTGCAGATCTAGAATGAAAAGCATTAATGCTTTATAATGCTCCTTGCCTTCTAGAAAGGAACAAAACACATCTTGTCATGAGAAGAAATGTTACATTGGGGCTGAGACACTTTAAATAAGTACTGTGACAATTTCAGCTACTTTTAAATAGCAGTTAATTGAAAGAATTTGCACAGGTGAAGGCATGACAACTAAGGCCACCTCCCTTTGAACAAAATGCCATGAAATCATTCATGAATAATGCATAAATTCAAGCCAATAAAATCTTTACGCCGTGCCAGACAGTCTCTTTTTTGGATGAACTAAAATTAGCATGCATCATGCACTAAACTGTAATTGGGGGGTCCTGCTGTCATGCAGACATAAGCACAAGTGCAAGGTGGAAGAGTACTGAGCACTGCGTGCATGTGCAGCTCCTGAAGAGCCTCAGCAGCAGCACAGTCTGACAGCACAGCACTATGGGAAAAGACAGAAAGGGGCCATCTGGAAACAGGAAGTCACATGAGCCAGGGATGAAATAATAATGAAATTATAATCACTGTATCTCTTCCTTTATCAGCCAAACTGAACATTCTAGAGAATTTAGATGGCAGCTCAGGCTGCATTATGGCCACAAAACCGGTTAATGATACATTTTGCATTTTAAATAGAGTACAAGAAATGAAATTTTGTGTCAGATTGTGCTTCAGTCACATTTGCTCTGTCTAATAGTTGACACAACTCAGATGTTTTTCTCTAAATGTATTTGTTTTGCAGGTTTATGTGTAGTTCATTGCAATGACTGTTCAAATTCATAGTGAAAAGAAAGGTCACAACTACTGTTCTAGTTAGGGAAAGCATGTCATGTCTTAACTGACTTTGCATTAAGATGGTGAAGATCTGGTCTACCACCAGCATCCTGGTATTTATCTCTGGTATTATCCCCTTGTGAGGAGCTTCGAACTGAGGGCAGACAAGTCACCCAGTGCCCAGACATGACCCAGCACACCTGAGCAGGTAATGGGTTAAACTCTGCCACTGCTGAGGCAGAAGGCTTCACAGATGCTTCAGTCCTTAGCTTAACTTGCAGACATTAGAGAGGGAACTTGAACAGATAAGTAAGTTGTGAGATTGGGTGGTGTGTTTTTGTTTTAGCTGCAAAGACTTGCAGTTAGAGCACAAGCTAACTGTTAAAGGATTCAGCAACTTTTTATTTATTTTTTGCATGTCTTCTGAAGGACATGATGTTAAACAAAGAGTGAAACTTCCTGTGGGTGGCTTGCAGATGAGGAATCTGAACTGCAAACAGTATAGGCTCAGATAAGCCAATCCTATTCAGCATTGTGTATGTAGCAGTCCAAGAAAATTTCAGTTACTTGGTACGTGCAGGTACAGACACCTAACTTCCAGAGATTCCTGAAATCACAGAGGAAGAGAAAGGCTCCAGTACCCTCCTTCATCTTGGGATGCATTTTGCTGCCCTTCTCAGACTAATGTGACATTGATTCATTACACAGCTATTCTCATCTGGCAGATAAGCTAAAACAAAACTCTTTCTCTGATAACCAAAAGCAGCACAGTTCTTGGTTTGAAATTTCTACAGCCAAAATACTACAGCCTGGGTTGTTAGGCACTTCTAGGCACTTTTTCCACCAAACTCAAGAATAGAGTTTAGCATTCAGTATACTGTATCTAAGAGTGAAAACAGAGCATAATACAAGACATTTGCATTATGGATCTTCCTCTATTGTAAATGTTAATTCCTAATATGGTAATGCTTACAGGTTGCTTTCATCCATTAGGATAAGGATCCCGTGAAACATGAACAAAAATAAATTGTACAGTGGTTTCAGTACACTTTGTAAAATGTGTACTAAAAAAAACAGTCACATCCTCATCTGCCAGTTTGTTGCATGGTAAGAGCTTCAGACACCTAGAACCACACCCGTTAAAAATGCAGGAGTTGTCTCTGTCAGTTCCACTGCTGCTTTGACAGCTATTGTGTGAGAACTGCTTCCTGACTCATTTTCTGTTTCAGCACTGGGGTGATACACTTCAGCAACTGTGTGCTGATCTGGGGCTTCCCCCCTACCTAGAAACAGCTCAAATGAAATGCTTGTTAAAGAATAGTCAAGAGCTTCCCTTCAGACAATTGTCTAAAACTGGGGCAGAGTTAAAGTTCTGCTTTTAAACAAACAGTCTTTCATTAAAGAATAAAGCACTTTAGAAGAATTAATGTGGAGTCTAATAGCTGAATAAGTAGCAATTATTTACCTATATCTGAAGTTAAGCCATACCACAGCAAAGTTCTGACTTGCCCTAATAATCATTCTGAGTCAGTAATGAGCTAAGAATACAGTTCAACTTCCCTTTCTTGGTTCTGTCATTTAACCAATTCCTCCCATGAACATCCCTGCTAAAAGAAATAGCATCTGCAGTGCAGGTGGACTTGCAAAGAGCACAACTGTTTCCTTACATGGGCATGAATGACCAACAGTGACCCAGAATAAAGGGGCAGCCAGCATTGCTGGTTGATCTGCTTACCTGCAAATAGTGACATTTTTGTTACTGCATGTTCATACAAAAAGGCCTTAACTGTAGGAAGTCATTTTATTGTTGAAATAAATGACTTATTTACAGAAAGTAACTTTACAGTTTTACAAAGCAGACAATTCTTAGAATAAAGTATCAAAACAATGACAGATCTAGCACTGTCTAAATGTAGTTTATCCCAAAAAAATCTACAGCAATCATTGGACTAAATCATACCAATCATGAAATAATAAAATGCTGCTCCTTGCAACTACAATGGTATAGAAGACTTATCAGTCACGATCAAGTGGATTAAGCATTTGCTATACTTCTTTCTTCTTGAGTATTAGTGGTCCTACATTATCTCCTGTTAATTCATTGTGCTTGTTATGAGAGCCATCACAGACAGGGAACTAGAAGAAAACAAACATGAGAAATGAGTACATCTTTGTACAGCAACTGCACAGTGATTTTTCACAGTTCTTTCTTTGCCAAGAACATGTTATCAAAGCTGATAGTTCCTCCCACTATGTCCCATTTCAACAAACTCCCTTTCCCTATTTCTTTCCCTTTTTCCTGCTGGAAAAAAAGAAACACCAGAACACCACACTGCTAATAGGTAATCAGATTTGTGAGATCCTAAAATAGTTGTTCTTAGACAAATTTAGAGACAAAGCCTTCTCCATGAAAAAAGCAGCACCCACAGCTACCAGTGTATTGTGGAACCAGTAGAAGTGCTCTGAACAGAATTAATCTTTTGCAACCAGAAAGTACTGCTTTTGCAACCAGAAAGTATTTTGCTGAAATAATTTTGCTGAATGGAAAGAATTTCAGAGACCCTAGGTTGAAGGCACATTTTTTTTGTTAAAACAGGAAGCATTCAGTCCAAAGAAGCTGAAAGCAGAATGATGTCAGAACAGCCTTAAGAAACTAGATGAAAAATACCCATCTACCTTCATTTGACTCAGGGGACACAGATTATTTAAAGCAGTCATCAATCAGTTGCTCTTTGGATAAGCTCTCTCTAAACACAGGTCCCATTTTCATTCTAATATGAAAAAAATCCTAAATATTGTTCTTGCATCATTTAGTAGTTTACCTTCTTTATTTTCAAATCTTAAGGCCTGCTTTAATCTACCCACAGATGGTCATTTTAAGTTTTTGAGGAAAACCATACTGTCGTATTTTACAAGATTCAACAGTTTCTCTCCACATGTAGATAAGTTTACAGCAGAGAAAACAGAACTGTGCAATTCTCAGAAACCAGAAGCCTGTCCCACCTCCAGAGAAAAGAAACAGGGCAAGTGGCTGCCATCCACCACCACAAAACTGACAAATACTGCCGATTTCAGCCTCTCATCCTACAGTAGCAACAAGGTATCTTACCGTCTTAGAACGCCAACACCTGCAGTAAGCTTTCGTGAGACACAGGTCTTCGATGTTTATTTCATTCACTACTTTTGGATTTTCCTTCTGGATCTTGAGGTTAATCAAGCTATCTTTTTGCTGTTTCTTCTTGGGGAGGAACGGACGAACAGCGAGGTACCCAAGCAAGGCCAGCACACCCAGGAAAGGCAATAACCGCAGCCATTCTGAAACTGAAGACAATTGGAATTTAGGCTGCCTCTTGACACCACTTCAGTCTAGTGCAGCGTCAGCTATCCTCAGATGGCTTAGACTTAGGGTAGGGAACAGGACTGCAGAGTCAGCAGTGCTGAAGGCAGGTGAAGCTCCACAGGTAGATCATAAAACAAAAGAAGCTCCAGATTAAATTCTGGGTTTTAGTATAGCTAAGGTACAAACTGGACTCAGAATTTCATCTCAAGTTCAGTTTTAACACTCTACAGAATGACTCAGTGGAAGAAAATAAATTCAAACCAAGTAAAAGATAAATACTGAAATGCTAAATAATAAGTACTAAAATAAGAAACTCCAAAATTACTGCAGTTCTGCTCACCTGAAGTCTACCAGCATGGACTAGCAATCTAGGCACCACTACCCATGCAAAGTTACTAAAAAATTCAATGCTGCTATCTTACATTCTACATATGAAGAACTATCTATACATTCTATAATTCAATTTTTTATTACTTATTTCAGATTTTTACCTTCCTGAAGTTTTCCTTGCTTGATTTGTTCCAAGTTTTGTTTGGAAACTTTTGGCAGATATGATACAGATCATGAAATAAGCACTAGCAAGCCTTCACCACTTTTTTGATGCTTTGTTTTTCCGAGCTCTGTCTGCTCAGGGATCTGCAACCAGTTTTTACAACGCACATGAAGAAAGAAAAACTCCAGAGATGGGCTAGCTCCTTTCGATCAGTCAAGCCAAAGAGAACTGCTTTTTACCATCCTGAGAAACTTCTAAATATGCATAAGAGATTCAAGTATCCCCTGCAGACATAGCAGCCTTGCTACCTCATTACGAATCTAGACATACTAGTTGGAAAAAGATTTACTGAATTTGGAAAGGAAATGTCAGCACCTGCCAGAAGACCTATTTGAAAGGTGGGTGAACTTCCAACAAAGCAAGCTGTGACAGTACTCCAGCGTAATTTAAGTACGCATGTAGCATTAAGAGAACATTCTTAGTTTCTGAAGAATACATTAAATCTGAAGAGTCGAAGAAATGGGAGGATGTTAAAAAAATGTTTTGTGTTGGGAAACAAAAATGATTAAACAAAAATGTAAAACAAAAAAAATGTTTTACACTGTTTTTCAAGATTAAGGTGCACAAGAGAGGAAGTGCAAGTTCTCAAATCATTAGGGACAAAATTAAGCTTCACAGAACAGCAATAAAGCAAATGCTCATGCTAACATCCTTAGCCACGCAGTGGCTCTCTCTTAACAGTTCAAAGGTTCTGGAAGTACACCATGTAATGAAAATACTTTCTGGGAATAGTTCTGTGCTCTCTGGGCTTTCTACAGCCTTTCAAGAGCAATCCATGCTTACTGGCACTTACCTGAGAACACACTGCAATTGTACAAATGATAATGGCACCACAAGAACTTTCAACACAGTCCTTCCACACTTGAATTTGCAGCAGTTCTTATGCACAATTTCTTTCACAGAATTTTCTATGAATAACCACAACAGACTGGTCTCTCTTGTTCTTTTCTCAGTTCCCCCAACCTAACTAGAAACGTATAAAAGTATCTCAATGCCATACAAATTACTGTGCTTCCTGAACAGTGGTACCTGTTTTTCTGTTACTGTAAGTAACAGTTAAGATGAGGATTTAAGTCATTTCACCCTCCTGGAACAACGTGGGGACCAAGTTTATTAGAAAACAAAATGTTCTGGACTCCAGCTGACAGGAAAGACCCACCGACTGCTGCGTTTAGTTCTTTCCCTGCCCACTGCCTGAAGGCACGGAATAATGACAGGAGCCAATAAGGTAAACTTCTCAGACTGTCTGGAGAAAAGAGATCTGGGGAGACAGCTAGCCAGGCACTCACCCTGTATACCATACCCAACTAAACAAGCAACTTCATGATCTGCTGGCTCGTTGAAGCACCAGTATCAGAAAACACTTAACGTCACAAAAACATTCATGAGCTGGTAGTGACTGCATTAGGACTTTGAAACTAAGAAGTAAATGATAACAACCACACAGTACATCTCAGTAGCCTGCAGCTCCCTAACAGGACAACTCACTGAGGCACTAGTCATTTTTATGGGACACTCTTAACCACTTGGGTTCGTCCAAGTGAAAGGAATGACAGCTGCAACCTCATAGAAAGGAAAGTAGAAGGAAATGGGTATGAGGGTATTATCACAGTTATTATTTAGCATTTGTATCACATTCAGTTTTGTCCTCACCAGTCAGTTACTTATTTGGATACTTCTAGATGTCTCTGGAAAACAGTGTTACACCACACTGTATGTTAATTCTAAATTCACTATTGTCATAAGACTGCCACAGGATCCTATTTTCTGATTGAAAGAAACAACACGACTGTGCTTCTAGGGCAGGAGAGAAGAGATACTGTTACAAATTAAACAAAACAAAACCACCACAGACCTTCGGACTGGAAGGGGTGAGAAAGCAGGAGACCTTTCACCCAAACTGACACAGTATCTCACTCCAACTGCAAGCTGCTCTGTGTTTTTGAAGCCAGTCATACCTTTCTGAGGCTGATATAAGGCAATTCACAAGATCTTGTTTATTTTCCCAGCCAATGCTCAGAATTCTGCAATTGCACTGAACACTTCCCCTACGAGGACAGGCTGAGAGAGCTGGGATTGTTCAGCCTGGAGAAGAGAATGCTCCAGGGACACCTGATAGCAGCCTTTCAGCATCGAAAGGGGAGCTACAAGAAAGAGGCCAACAGACTGTTTTAGACATTTCTTGGACACCTCCAGGATCAGTGACTCAACCACCTCCCAGGGCAGCTCATTCCAGTGCCTGACCACTCTTGTGGAGAATAAATTTTCCCTAATATCCAACCTTCTGCTAGTTATGCAGAGAGGCCAACCCCCACTTTGCAACAGCCTCCTTTCAGGTAGCTGTAGAGAGTTACTCTGCAGATGAGAAATACATAGTTCTAATGGGTTCTGAAGATTATCATCATGGTATAGTATTAAGGAGAAGAAAGAGGACTGATAAAAGATGACCCACAGAAATGTCCCCTTCCTGCCCAGCAGCTTGTCACAGGAAAGGCCCTTTTAAAATGTACGCCAAGTGTGAGATATCGCTCACAGGGCTGCATCATGGAAAGGAGACTAGCACATGTACTCAGGGTCCTTAAAATTCTCTTTTCTCACTGTTATTACATGTTACTCTGCAGTTAATTATCATTCTATTTAAGGAAACATACCAGGATAAAAGGCAAACCCAGCATGAGACAACTCAATTTGTTTCAGGGAACTTGATAAGGGAAAGGCAAAGCAGCTATGACAAGAAACTGGAAGAGGCACCTAAGCAACAGCGTGATAATTCAGATATCCAGTTTCAAGCCCAAGGTCACACAGATTCTTTCCCTTCTCTCTCACTGCTTTTACCTTCTGAAGTTTTGCACAGGATATAAAGTCTTCCCCTCTCCAACCAAGCAGTTTTCCAGACCATCTGGTGAGGTCATGGCACACAACAGGTGTCTCAAAGTTTGTAGTCAGTGTGCTATCATAATATCCTACAGGAAAGGTTCTTCTCTGTACTTTTGGTCTCTTGTTTCTAAAATTGATGCCCTACAGGAACTGACATCGCATCAGCCTGGGAGCTAACAGAAGTTTATCAGACAGATCAATAAAAGCACTAAGTAAGAAGCAAAGCACTACACTGTTTCCTGTTTGGGTTCTGGCCTGCCTTTGTGAACAACGTGAATGCTAGCAAGTGTTTTGTGGTGCAGGTCCCTGACTTAAGTTCAGCAGATGCCATCAAAGGAAAAATATTAACGCACTGCACATGTTTAAAGATAAATGTTATTTCTCACTTAAGGAGTCAGTTGTTCACTTTTTCCCCTCCCTCCTAATTCAAGCTACTGATGGAGGGAAGAAATATGACAGCAAGCTAGTTCCATTGAAAAAAAAAAAAAGTTTTGACCACAGGTTTCAAAATTAAGTCCTATCACTCCTGTGTAGTATGAACACAGGAGCACACGTTAATCTTGTTGCAAAAACATCTGAAAAAGTGAAACAGGATGAGATTAAGCTCAGGTATTACTATGCTTAAGAAAACGTAAATACTGCTCGAGGTTAAAAGACAATGACTTAAGCGGCAAAGCTGGGGGTATGAGAAGCTGCTCTGTTCTGTGCCTTGCTGTATCCTTCTCCTCCGAGTTGAAGGCACTTGAGTTTCTCTTTTCTATAATCGACAGCATTTCCAAATGTGACAATAGTTGTGCAGACAGAGGAACAGTTTGTTAAAAGCAGGTTTCTTTGTCCCGAGAAAGGCAGTACAACTTACGTTTACAAGGAGCACGCTGCAACAAGTACCCAAGCCTGCTTTTCAGCGAAACCATTTTGCAGCACTGCTGGTCACAAAGCTCAGTGCTGTGGGACGAACACGTGGGGCTGGTCCCGCACCTGGAGGGCCTCCGCTGGAGCACTTCCCTCATCAAACCAACCCCTTCATTGGAGGCTCTGCCAGCATTACCATACCGTGCTACATAACAGGCTCCCAAAAAGAGCCTCGGTAGATGTTATCTTTAACCTTTCAAGCAAACGAAGAAGCAGGTTTGGGGCCCGCGGCGGCACGCTGTGCGGACAGTTGAGACCGATACGCCTTCTTCTATTCCTACAGCTTCCTCCGACCGTCACCATCACCTCGCAGTGCCCTTGCGGGGCACCTCTCCCTCTGAAACCGCGTAACGGCAGCGTAACGTTGGCGGGCCGTTCCCCGCCGCAGGGCCCACCCCGCGGGACGGCCCCCATACCGGGAGGACGGCGGGGACGAGGCCGGGCCTCCGCCTACCTGTGAGGCGGAGGAAGCCACCGACGCTCTCGGGCAAAGGCAGGCGCTTAAGGTAGGCGGGCAGCTGAATCTTAACGATGCGCGCCAAGCTCTCCAGCACCATGGCGGCGACCCCCGAGGAGCAGCGGGAAAGCGCGACGGCCGCCGCGCATGCGCCACGGAGAGGGACGGCGCCTGCCGGGCCCGCCCCCACCGCTCGGGCCGGGAGCGCCGCAGGGGGGCGCTGCAGCCGCAGGGCGGCGCTGTTGCGATGGGAGGGGCGGCGGGAGCGGGAAGCGGGCGGCGCTCGGCTCTCTCAGCGGGGGAGTTAAGGTAAGGAGGGGAAGGAACGCGGCTTTACTAATGTCTGCCTTGCGATTGATGGTTGTATGTGATTTGCCGTTACCCTGCTCCGTTACGGCTGCGTTGGACGGTGTGAGTGCTGAGGGTGCTAATATTGCAAAGAGAGGCCCGCTCGCCCAGTGCTGGGCTCTGGCTTACACAGAGCACGCTGTACCGAAACACGCCTCGTGTGACGAGCGGGCGAGCCGTCCTTGTGGCACAACGCATTGTCCCTCTGTCGCCAACGGAGGGATGGAAGTATGCAGTCATTCCAGGTCACACAGTCCTGCCACCCCTCGCCATGAGTCGGGTCAAGAAGCCCCTGTTTGCTGGTCCTGCAGAGCACCGAGCACAGGTGGCTCTGGGAAAGCTGAAGGAGCACCTTTATTCTGGGAGCTCTCCTGATGTGATCTCAACTGAAGCACGGTTCTCACCTTCAGCGTGTAGAAACCCTGCCACCCTGGAACCTGGCATAGGGATAGGGGTCAGCGAATTGTTGAATCAGTGAGGCTGTTCCAGCTGAATCTATTTGGTAGTACTGGTTTTCTTTCACCATTTGTGTTAGTATTCTATTCAGAGTAACCTGAACCAATAGTTAAAAACATCGTGTAGAAATAAGGAAAAAACAAACAAAAAACAAAACCATAAATCAAGTTTAAGACAAACAAACCCAAGTTATTTGTGCTTCTGGCCTAAATGTTGCTTTCTTATTTGTGTCCCTACGCAAACATTTCCTGATGAGTCACCTTCTCTAGGTCGCAAGAACAGTCTCTGATCTCAGAGTATCACTGTTCCCTACCTCACCTACATTTGGTCTTGTAATGACTGTCTGATGTCCTAAGATGATTCCTTAGGTAGGCAAATGCCTGTTGTTAGACAATGTAATGAAAGAGCAAAATGTTTTATTATTCTGCAAAGATTACAAATGACATCTGTCATGATGTAACCTTGTTTGTGAAACTCTGGGGGAAGAATGTATAATCTAAGGATACGTAAGGTAAATCCTCCAGCTCTGAATCAAACAACTTCACATTGAAGCTGAGAGCCTCCATCCTTCCCTCCATCCTTTTTCCTGCTCTGGATGCCAGCCATGATACTGGAAGCAAAGGTAATCTTTCACTGAAGCTCCCAAGCCCTGCTGTGCTGCCTTTGGTTCTGTGCTTCACTCAGCACGCCATCAAACCCTGCACATGTTGCAGAGAGGAACCACTCAAGCCTTGCCTGCTTGCCTGCAGAGGTATCTGTGTGAGTCATGAGTGGTTTTGATATTTGAAAGGATAAAGTCAGAGATTATGAGAAAACTATAAAGAAAGTGAAGGCTGAATGAGACTACTAACCAAAGGGGATGCAAAAGATGGTCTTTGGACATCCACTTTGAAGTGGAGCTCAAGAGGTCAGTGTTCATTCTCTAGCTTGGCCATGAACTTCTTTTTTGACTTGGAGGGAAAAAGGGAAGCTGAGGCTTGCCCTGTCCTGAAGAAAAGAACAAGGTTTTACACAGTTGCCCATTTTTAGGGACCACATTATGGGATAAGATCAGTTAACATCAGTTCACCAGGCAGGTGTGACATTGTACATCTTCCTTCTTTTACAGACTTAGAATTCTCTACAGGGAAGTTCATATTCCACAGCTTCTTTAGGATGTTCCCAGCGTCCTTTTCGATTCATGTTGACAAGTCCATGTTTCTCTATGCCTCAGATCTCAGTGTATCTGGGAGATCTCACTTTTTGCATATTTAGCTATGCTTTGTGAACTTTTTAAAGTAGAAATTGCCTCTTCCTGTACATTCTACGCTGAACTTGACTACTGAAACTCCACTATTGGATAGGATACATAGGAGCAGCTGTAATAAAAATAACAGCACAAAAACCCAGCATAGATACTTGAATGGTCACTAATACTGGAACATGATTACTGCTTTCAGCACTAGTAACCCTCCACCAGCAGAATTTTTCAGCTAGTAAGTACATTGCAGATAAGAAGCAGCATGAAGCCCACATGAAGGGTTCTACATAATTAGTGCTAGCTCCAGTCTTTTTACAAGGAATTCCCAAAATACAGCTCAGAAGAGAACCAGCCCAATTAACTTGCTAGTATGCGTGCCTTGATGAGAACAGTAGAAAAGTTAATGATGGAGATGTAAACTGTGTTTGGTAGAGTTTATTCTGCTAAGTGTAATGTTACTAAAAGCTGCATTGGTCCAGCTCACAGCAGAAGTAACAGTTGCCTTCGGCATCCAGAAGTTGGGCCAACCAACTGAACTTGGGTGAAAAGCAGCAGCTCGTGTTCCTCCTCTGTTACGCTTCATAAATAGTTTAATGTCCCTGTGCCCTTAATTCCACTGTAAAATTATAATACTTACTGCTCTGCCTAGAACACATTAGGATGTGCAAAGGAAAAGAACACCCATGGATGATATTTGTATGTTTTATTTTACCAAGTACATGTCAGGAAGGATAAAAGATAAAAGATTCTGAGCTAGCAGACAGTCCTTTCAGCTCTAAAACAAGCCTAAGTAACGTGGTAATTTGCTCAGTGCTCTTTCCTGTTTATGAGCTTTTCTATCAACAGGGTGTCTTGTGTTGTTCAAACCGTTTCCTTGGAATTGGCATTGTCATTATCAATACTGAGTGCCCAAAATAATCTGTACAGCAGGCAAAGTAGTCAGTGACCATGGAGTTGGATGTCGTGCAAATGCATGTCACTAAGAGCAAGCTAGATCCCTCCCTTTGTGTTTGAATCATTTCACATGGAGGTTTGATTAGTTGCTGTTCCTGATGAATGTGAAGATCTCTTCTGCTTCCTTAAAAGCAGCAAAATCAGTACAACCCAGGAGGGCCCTGGGAACTGAGATTCATTTCATGTAGTCTCCGTCAGTACGCAGAATTATCAACACCGAAGTATTAAATAATTGCCTCTCAAAAAGTAAAGAAATTGGCTTCAGAAAAACCCATAATCTATGAGACTATCTATAGAAGATTACTTTCCTGCTTTATGTTGATGAACATTGCAAGCAAGTGTTAATTGTATTGCAGGCAAGGTTTTAATTTAGGTTTTCCCTTCTTATTTTTACATCCAGAGCTTAAGTGCTGTGAGAAGAAAGCTGAAAATGTCACACTTCCAATTGACACTCAGAACTGGCACTTTAAATGGCTGCTGCTGGTGTTTATTGAAAATACCTACTATGCTCTGATGTGCCTTGTGTTTGAGAGAAAAATGGGTTAGGAAAACAAATTGCATTTAGCAAAGAATCAGTTGGGTAATTTTGTGATAGCATAATTATCGCATTGTGGTATTGCTGCTAAATAATTTTATCATCTACCTAATGTCTAAGAATTTTACACTGTAACAATTATGTTTTGAAAGCAGATGCTATTGTAACTGCCTATGCAGCTATGTAGTGTCCTACGGTAGCATGTATTATTCCTTGTGACTCACAGTGCTGCTTATGGTCACAGGTTGTGGTGCATTAATTTGTGAAAAGAATGAAACAGGAATGTAAAGAAAAATAGCAAGATTTCTAAGAACTGGTTCAAATTCCAACACAGCATCTTTGTGCAAGAGCAAACAGAGCAGTAGAGCCTACATGTAGCTGTTCCTAAGAAATAACCATTCTTTGATCTCACGGCCACAGGCATAATTAACTTCTACTTCTGACCACTACTGCTGGGAATATCTTGGGTAAATGCTACCCATAAGTTATGGGCTGGGGTATAAAACAAAGTTAGGAAAACTCCGGCCCAGGAGTGAGCAGGTGTCTTCAGTGCTGATGTCCCTAAATCAAGTACAGTTACTCTCTGTTTACATTGTTTGTTTTCTCCAAGCTTGGACTGTCTTTTTATGCAATGGTTAGCATTGATCTACAGTAGTGGTTTCTACAGTCACTAGGACATTTGTGAAAATAGCACAAGATGAAACTATAATAATGCTGGTTTTTGTTATGCTTACTAATGGTTTTACTGGGCTACTGATTCCTGCTGCCTTTATGTAAAGCAGGGATGTAAACTGATGGTGCTTGATGTGGCGCTGCTGTAGGGAGCATCAATCAAGGAGCACTGATGATGCACAAGAAAGCACAGTAAATATAATATTGCAGTGAGTTCTAAACTTGGATGCAGTCTTTCCATCTTCATTGTTTAGTTGATTGGACAGGTAACTGCTTACACGATCCAGACCGATCTCTGGTTGCATTAAGACCTCTGCAGGTTTGGAACTTTATTGGCTTCCAGAGACTTGCTAATTCACAAATTTTATTCAAATCAGAACAAGCATTGTTAGGATTCACTAATACACTCCCAGAAGACCAGATACCTTACCAATCTGTGGCAGGTTCTGCCTGGCTTGTTGCAATAAACCAGGCTACAAAACCCCCAGACTGTCCCCTGGGAGAAAGCTGCAGTGATGAAAAACGGACACATCCTCCTGTGCACTGAAGGACCAACAGAGGACAAAGCTGGTATAATCCATGAAGCACAGGCTGCTTGTCAGGCAGATGTGAAGTAACGCTGCTATCAAAAGACACAACTGGCTGTTTTATCACTAGAATCTTAGGGAAAAGAAGTGCTATGCATCTGTATGTTCTTGGAAGCGCTGTCCCCTTTTAAACTGCGTTGATCTTTGCTATCGGTGAAGATTGTATATCCTTGACTGGACAGCTAAGAGAGTATTTGTTCCCTGAGTACTTTATTCCCTTGGTGTAATAGCTGACACTGACAGATATTTCCTTCATTTTGGAAGGCAAAGGTGAGCATGGCACAGCCTAATTCCTGTGACGCAATGTGCATTCATTGGCAGTGACTAATTATAGCACAGAAAAGATACTGCTTCCCTGCTGAGGACAGAGTACACGCTCTCCGCAGCACAACCGCACTCTGCTCTGACTTCTTCCTGTGCCACTAACAGCACAGTAAAACAGCAGTTTATCATTCCTGCTCAGGCTGCTGTGTACCTACAGCTGGACATTCCTGAGTCTGCCTCCCTTCTTCAGGGTTAGCTCCAGCTAAGCTCCTGCAGGCCAGTTGTGGCACATTACTCTTCCAGATCTACATAGTTGGCTGTTGCCTTGAAGATTTTAAATTACTTCCTCACTTACCCTTCAGAATTCTGTAGAAGTCCTGCACTTGACGCCAGTGCAGGGAGCTATGAAGTTGGTAAAGCAGGTGCCTTTTAAAAAAATCATTTTATGTTCCCTTTTAATCAGCAGTGAAAGCAGCTGTCACAGAAAGCAGGTGATAACCATGCCATCTCAAAGCTTACAAGGTTTAGTTACTTCACAGGAAGTGTAAGCCTAATGAATATAAAAGGTAGAAGCTAAATGGAAAAAGAAATACACAGTAGTTAAGAGGCATTCATCGTGATCAGCATGCCAGGAGAGCACTCTTGGAAAACAGGAAAAGATCCAGTCCACTTCCTCTCTAGGGCAGAAAGTCTTTTGTTGAAAATTATTCTTGTCAAAAGTGTTTACAGTAAATTTATTAAGGTGTTTGAGAACATTTTAAGCTACTTCCCCAGAAATAATTAAATTATTTTTCTTCTTTTTTTTGTTTTTTTTTTACACTTCTGTGCGAGTTTGATGCCTGAGCAAAATGTGATTTTGATGGCATAGGGACCAGAAATGTTCTAATTATTTGGGAAACAGGTACAGTATAAGTGGATGCTACTCATTGTCCCTCAGATTGCCTGTCTGATACAATTTGTTACTGTCAAATATCCTGAGCAATGTAAGGGGGAGTGTGTCATTTAGTTTCCAAGAACCTCTCTGCCTAATTAGAGCCGTGTTTGTTTTTCCAATATGGGAACTGAGCAGAGATCATAAAATCATGTGACAGGCCTCCAAATATTCAGATAGGACTAACAAATTATCTCTCATTTAAACTTGTATGACTGGCCAAATGAGCATCTCTAGATTCCACTACCAAACATTTAAACCACTATTTTTCACAAGTTTTTTTTTAATGAGATGAAGTACCATTATTGAATGTGGGGAAAAAAAAGAAAGAAAGAAATCACAGCTCTCATTGTCTTTATAAAAAGGGACTGACATTTATTGGCTGTAAAAGTGACAAATTATGTTGTATTTCCTGAGAGGCTGAAAAGTGCGCCTGACCTTGAAAAATAAGTTCTCAGGAGTGGAGAAGCTAGGTTGCCTTTGCTTTATATTGTGCAAAATTTTCATCGAGGTGCCATCATCTGACCGTGTTTCATGACTACTCAGTGTGTCACAGCCCACTCATTCAGGAATACTGCTGTGGTCCATCCCCGCAACCATAATGATAAATAGTGTAACAGCTGCCTAATTTCAGTACTGGTGATTTGCAGTCACCAGCAATATTTCCCAAATGACAGTGTGACAGCAAACTAGAATAATATTTTATCCTTCTATGAGCTGTAGTTGGCTGTAATTACCTGGATATTTGAGGTCTAAGCAAGCTCTTGGACATTTTAATTGGAACATACCAGAAACTGAGAAGATCAGCCAAATCTTTAAAAATGAAATTGCTTAAAAAGACAAAAAAAAAAAAAAGTGAAATAAGTCACAGCAACACAATACTTGTCTAGTTAAATCCATTGTCTGAATACACAGCTCATATTCCTGTCAGTTCAAAGAAAAAACGGAGCACTGGCACAGGCTGCACAGAGAGGTGGTGGAGTCTCCTTCTCTGGAGATGTTCAAGACCTGCCTGGATGCCTACCTGTGCAACCTGGGCTAGGGAGCTGCTTTGCAGGGGCATTGGACTCGATGATTTCTAGAGATCCCTTCCAACCCCTACAGTCCTGTGATTCTATGAAAGCCTCTAAAGTACTTTTGTGGATTTTCTTATTTATTTAAATGATTGTTATACTTTTTGTCAATAGGACGTCAAACAAAGCTCTGCAATGTACACGGCTATGTAATTTTGCCAGGGAAACATAGCTGTATTTTGAATAAAACAAAGAATAGAAGTCTCTAACTGAAACTATAATGACAGTCTGCTACCTTGACTGAAGTGTAATGTCTATTTAGCTAGAAATACATAAATTATTGACCAAGGCAGGCAGTTTGCTGAAGTTCTGGTGGGTGGGCTCAGACAGGATCCCTGCCTCTGGACTTCTGGGACTGCTGGTGGTCTCCGGGGAAGCGTCCTGTCCTTGCTAAGAGGAAAGGCTTTTCATGCTTCAATATGAAGCAGTGTTCTGATTATCACAGGCTAAATAATTTCCTGATACTAATCAAACAATGAAATTTAAACAAAGAATGTAGCAAGCCAGATGAATTGAAGCTTGTACTTCTAATCAGCCAACCCAGCACGTTGTGGAGTCTGACCAGCCTTACCTATACTAAGGAGCCATTAAATATGTTACCTAGCCTGTATGAATAATAAATCAAACAAACAAATCCTCAGCATCTTACCTGAACGTCTACCTCATATTAGGTAAATTGTTCAAACCATTTGTTAAACATAAACACTCCTTAAAGACTGGTTTGCTGTGTATGTTTGCATCCTAGAAGCACTAGAGGAGCAACTGAGTTAAGATGGTTTGAATCTGTTTAGCGATCAGTTGCCTCAGAGTGATAAAAAATAGCCTTATCTTGGAAGTGCTACAGACAGTTCTTTGATAGATCCTTCAGTAAACACAATAGGACAGATTAAGTAGTGCTGCGAAAGCGTGGTCAGATTTGGGAAAAGTGTTAACTCCTACAGCCTCAGCATTCAGTCTGAATGCATCCTGAGGGGATCAGAAACTGAACAACCCACTCCAAAGGCATAAAGTAGGTCACCATTAAACACCTTTTTGAACTGATGTAACTCATCCTTCTGAAAATGATAAAACTCTGATTTGCTCCAGAGAGGTATTTCACCTGCTTAATTAAGTTCTAGAAACTGCTCCCAACCTCATTGCCCTCCACACCCCTGGCTTTAAGATGTTATTTTGCAATACATATATAATGTGTGCTTATTTGTGAATGTGAAGAATTCATACAAAAGAAGAAAGGTAATTTAGTTAGTAAAAACGTGGCAAGAATACTTTTTTTTTTTTTTTTCAAAAAATGGCATTGTAATTACACCACATATATGCTCATCTATGAGGTTTCACACTTAATATCCATAGGGCTGAATCAGCACAGAAAATAAACATTCTTGTTGACACAAAGTGCTGCTGACTTGAAAAAAGTATCTGTGATCATTTAGATCAAATGGTAGTTTTGCTGGGAAAAAAAAATGAATACTCTGTGTGAGTAGTGATAAACATCCTGTAGCCATTTTCAGACATACCATTGTTTAGGTCTCTGCAAATAACATAATGAACTTCATGTAGTCGGAACTTACTTCCTGTAAAATAGCTCTCATTTTTCCCAAGGATTTCAAGAAACAGAAAAATCTTCAAATGAAAAAAGCTGCATTGTCACTACGAGACTAAGAAAGGACTAAGCAATGAAGTCTTAAGCAAAATCCTGAAGGCCAAAAGATGCAAGCCATGAAACTAACACACTGTTACTCAACAAAGCACTTGACTTTTTCACTGGGACTTTTGTGTGGACTTAACTGTTAAAACCTACAACTCCTTGCACATAGCAGCAAGAGCTTAAAATAATGTTTGCCCCACAGCCTAGCAGTGAAATAGAAAGTACTACTATACAAAGGAAGGTGGAATAGTTCAGGAATTGTTTCAGTGCCCATGATGGAGAAAGAAGGGTTGATGAAGTGTTGCCAAGCTGGGATACAAAATAGCTTTTATGTCCCTTAGGAAGGTAACTGCTGCTTAATGCATTGACCTTGGGCTGGATTCCAGATGTGAAAGGGTTTTGCTATGTCTTCTTCCCAACATAAAGAGAAGTGATGTGCACAGAGGTAGCCAGGGAGCTGAGCATGCACACAAAGGCAGTAGCTGTGACCTTTTCGTCTTTTGTGAAGAGGAGTATCCCTCAGCTATAAAGGAAGGGCTGCTGGTCGTTGCTGTTTAATACATAAGTTAGATGGAACCCAGGGATATCCCAAAGCTGCTTTTCTTCCGTTATCAGGAATTTGAGTTGGCAAACTCAGCCTTTTTTACTTGTTGCATTAAAAAAAAGCAATCAAACTATCTTATTTTATCAACTTTTCTTTGTGATCTTACTCCTCATGGTCTCCACTGAATCAGACAGAACCTCACTAAGGTGAGTTTTGCTCAGACTAAAAAGAGATTTGTCTGCAAGCTTACTTTATGATAATTAGGGGAAAAACAAGTTGAGCAGGATGCTGAAGAGAAAATTGAGGCCTGGTAATAAGTGCAAACAGCAAGAGCTGTTGTTGTTTTTCATCTTCTCAGTGTTTTGCTTTTCAGCAGCAGAAGCTGTTGTGTTTCCCTTCCTCCAGACAGGAACTAATAATGATCTACCGTATGGACTAATCAGAAGGGTGTCTTACTTTTGTTGAAACACTTTTTTTTTTTTTTTTTCTCCTGAAAAGGAAGACCCTTTTCCTCTTGCATATAATGAAGAGCTGTAAGAAGAATGCTACTACTGGGGTGCTCAGTTGCTCCACCTGTTTCTAAAACAGGTAGAACAGTTTGCTGAAATTGTAAAAATGACTGGTCATTTTACAGTAGTGAAAAATCTGATACTGCTGTGCAAGCAAGATACACTAAGCTATAAACTAAGACTGGAATGCTTTTCCCTTGAGTCCTCTCTATACTGAGCGAGGTGCAATATCAAGGCAATCTCCATTAATGCTTGCACTGCTGGACCATCACAAAGCAGCTGAAGCAAACTGGCAAAACTGCCTTCAGAGGCTGTTGACCACATGGCTGCACAGGACCCTGCAATGTTGTGCTTAAAAAAGCAATCAAATTCAAGTCACTTGCTTGTTGTTGGTATTTTCTGTGAACTGTTTATTACCGTGCCACATCTACTGACCAGTTTTGCATAATAAATCTCTGAAAATCTAACTCAGCCTCACTGGTGTAGAAGAACTAGGCATTGCAAACTTGGCTCTATTCAACTACTTCTGAGGATTAGCTTCAAAAATCAAATTAAAATGAAGCAAACCTAAATTGGGTAGTCCCACACTGAGTTGCCACACCCATTCATATTCAGCATCCATCATCTGTGCCTCTTGCATTTTATATTACTAATATGAGGTGTCTCTGATAAAAGGTGAGACACTCATTATATATATGGCACATAAATATATTAAGGTTAGAAGGCCTTACTTACATAAGTATTCCTACTTAAGTAAAAAAATCTACTTTTTTATTTATTTCCAAAGCGGAGGGAAAACTACTTGATTTTTACCTTAAAATTTGAGAAAAATGAGGTGAAGGTGAGAAGTACAATGTTCTCCAAGCAGGACTGTGTTCTGTGACTTGCAGAAATGGCCACAGGACTGTTCTTCATTCCTAAACAATCACTATTTTTGTTCTTTTTCTCAATTATATTTAAAGGTAAATATTTTAATTGATATATAGATACATTAAAAAAAATTAACAATATTCAATATTTCTCTAAAGAGGCATTCTGAAGCAATACATAGAACTACTTCTGAGGATCTACAGCAATGGCTGTAAAGAAGAATAATACAAAACACCAATGGATTTTAACACATAACTGCTGAAATGCATGCAAACACAACTTGATTTACCAAATTAACAATACCCATTGTTGTAAATGAGCAGGGAAAAGGTACACACTCTCAACAGGATGTTTGCACATTTATTTACTTCTTTTTTATAAAGTGACAAACACAAAGCAAACGTCTTTATAATATATGGAGTCATATTGGAGGTAATTAGCCTCAAATAATAATTGGAAATATACAACTGAAATATGTACAGCTCCCGAGATGAGAAAGAATAAAGAAAAAGGAACTTTGTAAGCAATGTAAGAGACAGAGGCAACGCCTGTGACAGAAATACAGCTGTACTAGTGCTCTGGAAGAGCACACCAACACTCCCTAATCCATACTGGGCAAAGAACAGCGGTGTTTCGCAGTAGTGTTCTATGATGAATCTAATAAGAAGCGTCCTCACGCGGAAGGATACGCCGCGTCAGCGCAGCACTGTAGGCGCATCCGCCGCCATTTTGTGCGCGCACACTCCGCCGCGCAGGGCGGCAGCCCGCCGTCAGTACCGGGGCGTGGCGGCCGCAGCGCAGAGGCGCCGCTCGGCAGCGAGCGCCTAACCCGCCCCTCCCTTCCTCTGCGTCGGCGCGGCTCGCGCCCACATCTCGCGAGACCGGCCTCCCCCTGTCCGCTGTGGGGGCGGAGCCACGACGCCATCCGACGCCGCTTTCCCGCCCCCGCCGTGCGCGGCCCCTGGGGTGCGGCTGGCGTCAGGCACGCGCTCCGCCCCCTCGCCGAGTTCGGGCCCGGCCGTTGGCGGCGCTGCGTGGCGGCGTTGCTGCTGTTGTGCTCTGCTCTTTCCTTTGTCAGGTGTCGCTTCACGGTTCCCCCCTCCGTCCGTCTGCTTCTCCCGGCGGTGACTGGCAGCGGCGGGCGCAGCGCTCCCCCAGGCGCACGGCCCGCCGTCCGCAGCGCTTCGCCGGCCGCCGCTCGCCGCTCCGCTCGGGCGCCCCCCTTGGCGGCTTCCGCAGGAAGGAGCGGCGCGGCTGCCCCCTCCCCCTCCCCGCCTTCCTTCTCCTCCTCCTCCTCCTCCTCTCGCCCTCCTCCCGGCCCCCCCCGCAGCGCGAGTGGAGCGCGGAGTCACCGCGGCGCACAGACGGCCCCGGCGGCGGCGGCATTTGCACACAATGGCGCTGAAACGCATCAACAAGGTGAGCGGCCCGCACCCCGCCCTCGCTTCTCGCCGTTCTTTTTGGGGTTTTTGTTTTGTTTTGTTTTTTTTTCGTTTGTTTTGTTGTTTCATCATGGAGGCGTCGCACCGCCCGCCGCGAGCAGCCTGGCCAAGCTCCCCTCGCCCCGCCGGCCTGAGGCGGCCCCGCCGAGCCGCCGCCCTCCCCGGCCGCGGTGGATGGGGCTCTCCGGGCCCTCCCCGCGGAGCGGTCTTCCCCGCGGCGTGCGGCGCCTTTCCCGCATTGTAAGATGGCGGCGGCTCCGCGGCTCCGGGCCCTTTCCGGGATCCCGCCGCCCGCGGGAACACGGCGCGCACGCTCCGCGCTCTCCGTGGCCGAGCTCGGCCCGGCCGCCCCGCACGGCCCCACCGGTGGCGGAAGCGCAGCGCCGTTGCACAATCGGGGCCGGGTGGAGCGGCTTCACAGCTAAGTCGGAAAAAATGCCACGGTGATGATAGCGACGAAGGAAGGAGGACGCCGGCTCGGAGCTCGCGGGCGGCTGGCGGGGCACGGCTCTCCTCGCCGGAGCGGGGGCTTTGGTGCCAGCGGAGCAGGGAGCGTCGTCTCGGTCGTCGTCGCCAAGATGGCAGAGCGGCTGTGGCCGGGCCCGGGCCGAGGGGTGTGCCGTCTCTGTGCCGGGCTGTGCCCCCGCGGCCGTGCGCGGGATCGGGATGTTGCGTGGTGGGAACGGGCTTGGGTACGGTTCGACGGGGGGCAGGATGGCCCCCGAGCGTTGAAATCGGCTCTCGGTTAGCTTGGGTTTCACGGATGCCTTCAAATTGCCGCGCTCTCCCGAGGATTTTGAAACGATTTCTATGGAATCTGCCGTCTGAAGTTGTTTCCCCGTGTTAGCAGTGATATCCTTCGAGTTGTGCGCAGCTAGGACCCTCCCTGGGTGCTTTGTCATCACCTCGTGCTTATGAAACGCGCTCGGGCGCCGCAGGTAAGAGTTTCCTGTTAAAACGAAGGGATGGTGGCTATGTAGAGGGGCCGTGTGCCTCCCTCTGTATTGTAATCTGCTGGCCGAAACCTTAAAACACTTCAGCATGACTTATGAATGAGAAAGTCTTCTCTGGTTGTGTGTTCCGGGCCTGCTCCGTGCGATTCCTGGGCCTGCGTTGGTCCTGCTTCCCCCAACACTGGGGTGTAGTGTTGGAGGGTCGCTGCAGGGTTTTTGGTGTGGGCTTGGTGTTTGTTTTGAAGGTGCTATTTTTAGGCCATTTCATCACAGGGTGCTATGGGATAGGCTTCCAAATTCATGTGGAGTTTATGGTTTCAATTTTGTTTTTCCCAACCTGGAACGTCAAAATGGTGATGTGTGGCAGACGGAAAGCATTGCTTGCAAGCTGCTGTCTCTCAAAGTGTGGTTTCTGATAAAAATATTTACTGGGTTTGAGGCTAGGATCCAAAAATAGGAGAAATAGTTTTGTAATGAAGTTGTTTTGAATTTAGGTCTTAATGTTACCACCCAGTGAAGCCAGGGAATGGCACTCTGTTGCTGGTGACCTGGGATCCCCTATAAGGTCACAGATAGACCTTGAAACTCTGCTTCCTTGTAGTAGGCAGTTGGCACCAGGTCACAGCAGGCTAAAGAGAGACCAGGACCTCAGAACATTGTAATCACACATGGCTGATTGAGTCTGACTCGTAGCATTACCTGTCAGGGTGAGAACTCGTCATCGGCAGCAAATGATGTCCCAGACGCACTGAGGAAGGTACTTTTAGGTTCTTTGATTTCATCTTTATGTACTCGTGTTCCGAGTAAAATTAAATCCTTTATTACACTTCATAAATCAGGCTCTCAGATTGTGTTGGAGCACATGAATGCGACATGAAGCATGCAACACATTCACGATACAGTTACCCCCTCCTTCTCATGTAACTCACGGACTGCTTTTTGGCTCGGACATGGGAGCACCCAAGAGTTGGTATGTTGGGTCCCTACTTCTGGAACGTGCTGTTAGAGCTCTCCCAGCTGGAGGATCCATCAGGTACGCAGCCGGTCCCAGGAAGATGACGTTATGCTGGATCTCATCCTCAAGTCTTTGCCATCTGCCCCAAGAGTGGCCTGCATTCAACTAGCAGAACTCTTTTATTGACACGGTGTGTTTTACAGAAGAGCAGCAGCTGCTTTATTATACCAGTGAAGTGCTTTTGCTATGGAATAATGGGAAACTATATCTTCATTTTAATGGCTTCCTTTCATGAGAATGAATTTTTTTCNGCTGGATCTCATCCTCAAGTCTTTGCCATCTGCCCCAAGAGTGGCCTGCATTCAACTAGCAGAACTCTTTTATTGACACGGTGTGTTTTACAGAAGAGCAGCAGCTGCTTTATTATACCAGTGAAGTGCTTTTGCTATGGAATAATGGGAAACTATATCTTCATTTTAATGGCTTCCTTTCATGAGAATGAATTTTTTTCCCCCAAATAAGCATAATGGCAATGAAACAAATGGAACGAGTGAAGCTTGTATATAAATGCTTGCTACACGTGTGCT
>VXAB01006225.1:476677-509333 GCA_013399175.1 Odontophorus gujanensis
TTTTTTTCCCCCAAATAAGCATAATGGCAATGAAACAAATGGAACGAGTGAAGCTTGTATATAAATGCTTGCTACACGTGTGCTGCACGCTCTTGGAAGCCTTGAGTGGTGATTGCTAAAACGTGTATCCCGTGGTTGCTGCAGCATTGACACTTGCAGCTCTGATGTGTTACATCTCCGGTGCAGAAAAACTTATGTTATGCTGGAGTGTGGAGCTGGGAATGTATAAAACAGGTAAAACTTGTGGAGATGATGTCAGTGGTACGTATCTGTTCTGTCAGTGCTATAAACACTCATTGGAGTGAAGTGGTATGAGGCCTAAATGTTGAGCAAACACAGGAGATGGAGATTTATATATGAAATGTCTTTCCTGTGAAATCCTTGATAAAGCTTGTGTTGGTTGTTTTGCATCCATTTGGTTGAATGCAGTACAAGCCATCATCTTTGTGTTGGGGATAATTTATTGGAAAAAACTTAAAAAGGAGTTGGCATCCTGGAAGCTGAAAACTGAAGGTGGCGAAACCATTTATCTGTGCTTAAGTACAGATAGAGGCTTCCACGGGCAATGGTAGACTGGAGGCTGAAAAGTGATTTTCCTCAAGGTTACAGCCTCCAGCACTATTCCTAGATGTGTATTTTAATTGCAGCTTTATTCCCCTCATCACGCTCCTCCAAATGCTGAGTGAGAGATGCTGCTAACCCTGGAGACAGTAATTTTTAAAAGATGGGATGCAGTGTGCAGGGATGAAGGCAGAATGACAAATCTCCCATCAGTTTAACCAAAGGTGCAGCTTTTGTAAAGGTGATCCAGATAAAAGGTTTTAAAACCTTCTTAGTATGCTTCTTTGTAACCACTTTCTTTTTAATGGGTCAAAAATGTAAGAGCTTTGCTAGAAAAACTAGCTGTTGGGAATGAAGTTTCATTTTCTAAACAAAAGCTACGTTACTTTATTGTGGGAGATAGGTTCAAGTTATTTAACAATTCTGAATGAGTTCAGCAAACTTGAGTCTAAAACTATTTGATTTATCTTATACTTTGAATGAACGTCTAGAGATAAGTCTGGATTTATACAGTTGGGGCTCAGAATATTAAAGTTAACTAGCTGACAAAGCACAGTTGGTGCAAGATCAGTCTAAATGCTTTAACTTCTGTGAATACACTGAGTGCACTGCGTTATCTTTTGATGCTTGTTTCACTGTAACTGTTTTGAGTATACCCGAATAGGCCAAGTTTTGTCTCCAGTAGATAACACCGTGTGGCTTCACCACTCTGTGGTTAGAAAGGTCATCTTGAATTGGGAGTTTTCAAATCACGAGGTTCTACTGTGTAGTGCTTGGGAAGAACTATTGTGGAACAACTTTAACTTTGGTTGGTTGTTTTAAACCAGAATAAAATTGTTTAGCATCAGCTGAAAGTTGTGGTCGGTTAAATTCTGCTGAGGATTTAGCTTATCGGAGTAGTCCAAAATTAGATTTGTACTACAAAATGAATATTATTAAAATGTAAATAATACTTGTTAAATGGGTAGTTTTGCTACCCGTGTTCAAGTCCAGTGCAGTGGAGGTCCTACTTTAGGAACTGGTCATTCTTGATGAGAGTGGAAAATTAAAGATCCCTTAACTAGGAAGTGTAAGCTGCAGGAATGCAAAGATTTGCCCCCATTGAGTGGGCATTGTGCTTGCAATGGGTTCCCAGTCAGAACAGATCTTTAAATGTGTGCGTTGGGATGGGTGGAGGAAGGGGCTGTAATCTCGCTTAAGTAATTTACAGAACTTCAGAGATCAATATTCCATTAGGTAGGTACTTGCATACCTTACAGACTCTGCTGTGCTGAAGGGTTTGGGTGGGATAATGCACTGGGTAAAAGGTTGTCTAGCCAGCATTTTCTTTATGATCATTCCAGCTTTTAAAGATTTGTTTTTTGAAAGCAAGCCAGTGCTTTTGACATTATTCCCTATGCGAGTATCTCTTCTACAAGAGAGTTGCTGTAAAATTTTGCAAAATGAGCTCCCTCCAGCTGCCTGCGGTCTATAAGCAGAACCATAGCAGCAGTGCNGTGAACTTCATATAGCCTGCGTTTAATACCTCAAGCTCTAAATGGGAAGTGGAGGTGTTTTTTGTTTTTCTTTTCAAAAAATCTTTAGTGCTTTTTTTTTTGTGGGGTGCTGATTTTTTACATGAGATGTGGTAGGTTGTACTGTGCAAGCCATTCGAAAAGTTAGTTAAATTATGTTCACAAGATTAAGTCGGCATCCATGCCTTTTTCAACCCTTTGTGGGACACTTGAGGACAAGGTTTATTACTGAAAAGTGAGCCACACATAGTGCTGCAGGATTTCAGACCAAAAGCTGAAGGGGAAGGAGATTTTTTTTATTGTTATTTTAAACGTTATTGAGAGCCTTCTCATCCATAGAAAGCTTCAGTATTACAACTTCATGTAAAGGAAGCCTTTGCTGTGACCCTCACCCCTTTGAGAGGCACTGTACATTGGACTTCTTCAAGGTCTCCTGCGATTTTTCCCAATACAATTGGTTATTTTTTGTTCTAGTTTTAAGAAAGGGAGGATTTCAGACTGCTTTGCAAATGCTCTGACCCAGTGGAAGAGTGATGAAACAGAAGTTTAATCCTTTCCTGAGCATCTGGACACCAGAGCTGCAGCAGGGCTGGGGGCGGGTACTGCGTGCTGTAGGTCAGCTGGGTGGAGGTGGCATGAAAGCTGTGCTGTGTGCTGTGCTCAGCTGGTTTTACCAGGGAGCTTCCTCTGGGCCCTGCAGCTGGCTAGCCAGGTGCTCGGCACTTCATCTTCTGCCAGCAGCAGCTTTGGGTTCCTGGTAAATAGTCTGCTCTAAGGTAATATTTCCCAACCTTTGCTTGCCTCTCTGAGTAATAATGCCAGCCAGTACTGTAAATCAGATGACTGCAACCTTTGTTTCTCCTCTTAGACTTGGGGTTACTATGCTCTTTCATTGAACAGCGTAGGAGAACCTCCTGAATGATGATTTTCCAAATGAGTGGTGCCCCAACTGAGTTGCCACAGTTCAAGGTGGTGACTGTGATCTCTTCATAAGCAAACTTATAAGCACTGTTGGTTTGTCTCTCTCTTCTCCTAAAGACCCTTCTGGACATCACTCTTCTTTAGATAGCTGAGATAAGTGTCAGAGCATCTGAAGTTTGCTTCAGAAACTACCTGGGAATGCATTTATGTTGTTGGCTCGGTATGTGCAGATGTACCTAATTATATAGGCAGACCTTAGTTCTGCCTCTCTGCCACTCACTGTTCTGAACAGAGACCCACTGTGGTTGTGCACAACAGTGTTAGATGGTAGCAGAGTTGTACGGTTGTAAATAAGATAGTGAAAGAATTACCTCCACGATGACGCACTGCAATGCTTGAAATATACATACCACAACGGGGGTATTTCATTTATCATTAGCTTCTGTGTGGATCTTGGAATTAATGCAAAACAAGCAACAGTCAAAGTCAAAAGAGTTTTGTTAAAGGAGAGTTAATTTTCATTTAATTTAAATATGTAAATTTAAGAATGATGTTCGAGACTACATCTAAACAACCAATTAACCACACTCCACATCATTACAGATGTGGCATTGTTCATCACAATATTAATCTGCTGACTTTCTGTCGCACAGTCCTCTTTTCCATGCATTTCCTTGAGAACAAGGAGAATTCTTGTGCCTTTAATGAAGTGGAGACATAGAAGTTAAGCACACGATTAAGGCTACTCATAATTTCTGTAAAAACCTGCTCTAAGTATGGCCATTTCCAAGGTTGTTATTTGGTGAAGCCTGACAAACTCTGTCAGGCTGCTGCTGCGTGCATCCCTGATACCTGCTGCTTGTGGTGGAGGCCTTGAGTGCTGGGCAACAAGATGGCAGGAGGCCCTCACCTCAAAGCCCAGCGTCCAGTTAGCGTTGGTGTGAAACTGTCTGTTGCCATGCCAAAATCTCATTCCTGAGTGGTGGTGATCGGACCAGAGTGCTACACTTCGTATGTAAGTCTTTTCCAAGTGCATCATTTTGAGTTTATCTGCTGAACTTAATAAGCCCCTTTCTTCCCCAGTTGTCCCGTTTCGTTCAGCTGGGCATAGCTCACTTCTCCCCTTGTGGCTGGCTTTCACTGCTGACCTTTGTCTGGGAGGGCTGCCCTGTAGTCTTGAGTCACAGAACAGAAGGTAGGTATGGTTCTCAGGGAGACATTTGTAAATAAAAGCATGACAATTTTCAGGGGTCTGGTAAGAGAGAGCTTGGGGAAGGCACAGGTAAAACACCCACTTATCACTGAATGAAGAGGTAGTTAACAGGTATTTTGCAGTTATCCTTCAGAGTATTTTAGTCNTGCAGTACAAGCCATCATCTTTGTGTTGGGGATAATTTATTGGAAAAAACTTAAAAAGGAGTTGGCATCCTGGAAGCTGAAAACTGAAGGTGGCGAAACCATTTATCTGTGCTTAAGTACAGATAGAGGCTTCCACGGGCAATGGTAGACTGGAGGCTGAAAAGTGATTTTCCTCAAGGTTACAGCCTCCAGCACTATTCCTAGATGTGTATTTTAATTGCAGCTTTATTCCCCTCATCACGCTCCTCCAAATGCTGAGTGAGAGATGCTGCTAACCCTGGAGACAGTAATTTTTAAAAGATGGGATGCAGTGTGCAGGGATGAAGGCAGAATGACAAATCTCCCATCAGTTTAACCAAAGGTGCAGCTTTTGTAAAGGTGATCCAGATAAAAGGTTTTAAAACCTTCTTAGTATGCTTCTTTGTAACCACTTTCTTTTTAATGGGTCAAAAATGTAAGAGCTTTGCTAGAAAAACTAGCTGTTGGGAAGGAAGTTTCATTTTCTAAACAAAAGCTACGTTACTTTATTGTGGGAGATAGGTTCAAGTTATTTAACAATTCTGAATGAGTTCAGCAAACTTGAGTCTAAAACTATTTGATTTATCTTATACTTTGAATGAACGTCTAGAGATAAGTCTGGATTTATACAGTTGGGGCTCAGAATATTAAAGTTAACTAGCTGACAAAGCACAGTTGGTGCAAGATCAGTCTAAATGCTTTAACTTCTGTGAATACACTGAGTGCACTGCGTTATCTTTTGATGCTTGTTTCACTGTAACTGTTTTGAGTATACCCGAATAGGCCAAGTTTTGTCTCCAGTAGATAACACCGTGTGGCTTCACCACTCTGTGGTTAGAAAGGTCATCTTGAATTGGGAGTTTTCAAATCACGAGGTTCTACTGTGTAGTGCTTGGGAAGAACTATTGTGGAACAACTTTAACTTTGGTTGGTTGTTTTAAACCAGAATAAAATTGTTTAGCATCAGCTGAAAGTTGTGGTCGGTTAAATTCTGCTGAGGATTTAGCTTATCGGAGTAGTCCAAAATTAGATTTGTACTACAAAATGAATATTATTAAAATGTAAATAATACTTGTTAAATGGGTAGTTTTGCTACCCGTGTTCAAGTCCAGTGCAGTGGAGGTCCTACTTTAGGAACTGGTCATTCTTGATGAGAGTGGAAAATTAAAGATCCCTTAACTAGGAAGTGTAAGCTGCAGGAATGCAAAGATTTGCCCCCATTGAGTGGGCATTGTGCTTGCAACGGGTTCCCAGTCAGAACAGATCTTTAAATGTGTGCGTTGGGATGGGTGGAGGAAGGGGCTGTAATCTCGCTTAAGTAATTTACAGAACTTCAGAGATCAATATTCCATTAGGTAGGTACTTGCATACCTTACAGACTCTGCTGTGCTGAAGGGTTTGGGTGGGATAATGCACTGGGTAAAAGGTTGTCTAGCCAGCATTTTCTTTATGATCATTCCAGCTTTTAAAGATTTGTTTTTTGAAAGCAAGCCAGTGCTTTTGACATTATTCCCTATGCGAGTATCTCTTCTACAAGAGAGTTGCTGTAAAATTTTGCAAAATGAGCTCCCTCCAGCTGCCTGCGGTCTATAAGCAGAACCATAGCAGCAGTGCCCTTCTTTGCACTGTTAGGAGAACGGATGATCAAGGGGGGGGAAGGCTGCAAACAGCTGTAGCAGCAGCTGCAAAAAGTGCAGCAGTGAATCACCTCCTGTCCAAGGCATCTCTGTTAACCCCCCGTGCCCTGAGCACCTCAGCAGCCTGGCAGCAGCCCCTCCACTGTCCAGGCTGTGCTGAGCCGAGCTGAGGAGGAAGGGAGGTGACAGAGGTTCTATGCCCTGGAGGAGCCATGGTGACAAGTGGTAAGGGGGAGTGAAAAGGGGCAGAGCCTGCGTGCAGTTCAGATTAGCGCCTTGATGCACCATCTCGGATGAATCTTTGTGTTGCAGATATTCAGGTTTTGATATCTGCAACACAGGGGAGGGACCTACAGCAGAACACAAGGGAGACAGTTAAATGTCTACCTTGTGTNTTTAAGAAAGGGAGGATTTCAGACTGCTTTGCAAATGCTCTGACCCAGTGGAAGAGTGATGAAACAGAAGTTTAATCCTTTCCTGAGCATCTGGACACCAGAGCTGCAGCAGGGCTGGGGGCGGGTACTGCGTGCTGTAGGTCAGCTGGGTGGAGGTGGCATGAAAGCTGTGCTGTGTGCTGTGCTCAGCTGGTTTTACCAGGGAGCTTCCTCTGGGCCCTGCAGCTGGCTAGCCAGGTGCTCGGCACTTCATCTTCTGCCAGCAGCAGCTTTGGGTTCCTGGTAAATAGTCTGCTCTAAGGTAATATTTCCCAACCTTTGCTTGCCTCTCTGAGTAATAATGCCAGCCAGTACTGTAAATCAGATGACTGCAACCTTTGTTTCTCCTCTTAGACTTGGGGTTACTATGCTCTTTCATTGAACAGCGTAGGAGAACCTCCTGAATGATGATTTTCCAAATGAGTGGTGCCCCAACTGAGTTGCCACAGTTCAAGGTGGTGACTGTGATCTCTTCATAAGCAAACTTATAAGCACTGTTGGTTTGTCTCTCTCTTCTCCTAAAGACCCTTCTGGACATCACTCTTCTTTAGATAGCTGAGATAAGTGTCAGAGCATCTGAAGTTTGCTTCAGAAACTACCTGGGAATGCATTTATGTTGTTGGCTCGGTATGTGCAGATGTACCTAATTATATAGGCAGACCTTAGTTCTGCCTCTCTGCCACTCACTGTTCTGAACAGAGACCCACTGTGGTTGTGCACAACAGTGTTAGATGGTAGCAGAGTTGTACGGTTGTAAATAAGATAGTGAAAGAATTACCTCCACGATGACGCACTGCAATGCTTGAAATATACATACCACAACGGGGGTATTTCATTTATCATTAGCTTCTGTGTGGATCTTGGAATTAATGCAAAACAAGCAACAGTCAAAGTCAAAAGAGTTTTGTTAAAGGAGAGTTAATTTTCATTTAATTTAAATATGTAAATTTAAGAATGATGTTCGAGACTACATCTAAACAACCAATTAACCACACTCCACATCATTACAGATGTGGCATTGTTCATCACAATATTAATCTGCTGACTTTCTGTCGCACAGTCCTCTTTTCCATGCATTTCCTTGAGAACAAGGAGAATTCTTGTGCCTTTAATGAAGTGGAGACATAGAAGTTAAGCACACGATTAAGGCTACTCATAATTTCTGTAAAAACCTGCTCTAAGTATGGCCATTTCCAAGGTTGTTATTTGGTGAAGCCTGACAAGCTCTGTCAGGCTGCTGCTGCGTGCATCCCTGATACCTGCTGCTTGTGGTGGAGGCCTTGAGTGCTGGGCAACAAGATGGCAGGAGGCCCTCACCTCAAAGCCCAGCGTCCAGTTAGCGTTGGTGTGAAACTGTCTGTTGCCATGCCAAAATCTCATTCCTGAGTGGTGGTGATCGGACCAGAGTGCTACACTTCGTATGTAAGTCTTTTCCAAGTGCATCATTTTGAGTTTATCTGCTGAACTTAATAAGCCCCTTTCTTCCCCAGTTGTCCCGTTTCGTTCAGCTGGGCATAGCTCACTTCTCCCCTTGTGGCTGGCTTTCACTGCTGACCTTTGTCTGGGAGGGCTGCCCTATAGTCCTGAGTCACAGAACAGAAGGTAGGTATGGTTCTCAGGGAGACATTTGTAAATAAAAGCATGACAATTTTCAGGGGTCTGGTAAGAGAGAGCTTGGGGAAGGCACAGGTAAAACACCCACTTATCACTGAATGAAGAGGTAGTTAACAGGTATTTTGCAGTTATCCTTCAGAGTATTTTAGTCACTACACACTGTGTCTTATGCTGAGAGTGTGTTTTAGTAGCACTGGTATTTTCAGGGAATAGTAGCTGTTATGTGTCGGAATTGATGTGCATGAAGTCAGATTTTCTTCATCTTTGGTAAGACAGTTCTGTGGATTTTGATTACTTTGGAGTAAAAAAAAGCCATACTTAGGAGTCCAAAGCACAACTGTAGGTGAGTTGCTGCCACCTTTTTTGAGATTTGTTCTGAATACCTTTAGTGGAGTGGGTGACCCTTTTTTCCTGTCAGATCTGCCAGTTTGCAGAGGTGAACTCTGGGAAAGTTTGGAGCCGAATAGTGCCACTTTTGCTGCTGTAACAGTGCGATTTGCTGGAAACCATTACCTGCATTGTGCACCTTCCAAACTTGAGAGCAGGGGAGAAGAGCTGTAGACAATAGCCTCATTCACCAGTGTCTCTGATAGTAGAAGGTAGGTTCTTGAAAAAGGTAGCTTGTAGTCATCGCAGTAGTTGGTATCACAGTCTGAGCACACAAAGTGACTTTATTAGGCTTGCCCAGCAGGCTGGCATTTTCTTCTTCGAGTTCAAAGTTTAAAAATTGGCTATTTCAGCATCTATTTTCTAATACATCAATATGATATTGTTGCTAGACTTTGTACGAGCAGCATGCAGTGGGTAAGATAAAAGCTTTAATACTAAAGACTGTAGAAAGGACAAGTATGTTGTACTTTTCAGGCAAAACTATGATACTTTTTGAGTATTCTCCTCATTGGCCCTTGCTGTTTTCTGTAAAAATCAGCCTGTATCTTTATTGTGCTCTCTCATTATATTTATTTTCTTTAATGCCTCGTTCTAAGTGCTAGCCAAAAGGGCAGCTTGTTTAAAACTGATAATTTTCTGCTGGTTACACTTGTGATGTGTGTTGTACCAGTGTGTTCCTATTCAGCTTAAAAATCCACATTTTTCAAACTGTTGTTTTCTGCTTCCAGGGATAATTAGTTTTCATGCTGAAACGAATGTTGTGAATGCAGGTGTGTGGGATAAAGCAGTAGCTCTTTGCTGGCTGACACTTCTTAATCTTCAAACAGGCTTAAATGTTCTTCCCCTCTGTTTATAGCTGCTTCCAATCCTTTCCTTTTTAAGCTGTTTTCAGCAGTGAGCTAATGACTAAAGACTAATAGAGTGATGAATTTTTGGGTGCTTAATGTTTGAACTGTTTATGACACAGACTGTATTAGACAAACACTCTGATTAATAAATGCTGCTTTTTGTTTGGCTTAAGTGATGTATTTGCTTGTTGTTGGTGTTCGTTTTTTTAAACTTCTGATTAAGCTGAATGTTATCTTGCCCTCTTTCTAACGCAATACAAGTTAGCATTTGAAAACTTAAAGCAAATCATCACTGTGCTTTCTTGACAGGACCGGGAAGCTGTTAGTTTATGATTTCAACAAGTAATTGTTACAAACCAGTTTTAAATTTAACTGTGTGTTAATGGGTATGAAGATGAGTGATGTTTTGCCACTCTGTATTTAAGTCAGTTGCTACGCTTATTAAAAATAAAGCTCTGGCTGTTTCCAGCTTACACTAGAAATATGCAGCGGCGTGGAGCCACATGGAGCCTGAGTTCTGAGAAGTGGGAAGCAAAGGGGCTAGCACTGATTCTGCTCAGCTTGGGTACATGTGGGAAGGCAGCTTGCTTATGCAGCAAGCCGTCATTTGCTACTGGATTTGCTGAGGCTTGAACACTTTTGTGAGACATGCAGCTTGTTGTCTTAAGTGTTTACGTTCATGATCTCTCTTGAGCTCTTGGGTGAGGCATCCTTGGTCATTCTTGAAACATTCTTTAAATTTTCTTCACCATGTAAATGACTTCTATGATGTTTTTCAAGCTACTAGTGGAGAGGAGTTGTGTGAGACTTCTTAAGAGCTTTTCTGTCAATTTGTTTTTGAAAAGCGGCATTGCTGTTGTTTATAATATCATCTGGGATCACAGACCTGCATTTGCAGTCGCATGCTGGTAATTTAGATCACCAGTAGAAGCATATGCCATATTTTCTATGTTAGTTACAATCATTTTTATGCAAAACAAGCAGCTAGTTAATGTTTTGGTGTTAATTTTTGGCCAATTTTACTGAACTTTATATATAATAGAGAGGCATATGTGAGAATTTTCCAGTAAAAGTACATTTACTACATCCTTAATGTGAAACTGGCAGTAAACCGTGGTATGTAGTGTGGAAGCCGGTCTGTCTGTTGGTGTTGTGCTTCCACTTTTCTGTAAGTTTTCCAAAAACGGTGAAAACTGTACCTATATGTCGTCCTGTACATGCTATCACTGTCCTCTGGCATGGGTGCTTGCTCCTTAAATAGTGCTTAAACCTGCAAAATGCTGCGTGACTAATCTTCCCTGGGGAGGAGCAGGAGCTATCACAACTTATATTTGGAAACTGGGGCAGCAGTGGTGATATGCTGGAGCTACACCGGAAACCTGTGGCAGAACCAGAGACTACTAGTCATGGCTGTAATTCAAGACTCATCCTTTCCAAGTGGGTGTGCAGTGCACCCCTGAACCAGCCTCTGTGCAAATGTTTCCATGTGAAGTCTTGGGAATTGGCTTCTTGGGGAAATACCTATTTTTTCCTAGGCCACCTGGAAAATGAAAAATACAGCAGCTGGCACTGGGAAAATATGGGTTCTGCCTCGGGTATTTTTAAAACAGTTAGAGATGTAACTTGGTGTATACCTTAACAAAGGGAAGCTCTGCTTAAACTGGGTGTAAGCAAAAAGCTGCAAAGCTGTAGATAAGCAGTACAGCAGAAGGAATGTGAACATCATAAAACCCTTATCCTTAGAGCTGCGCTGGGGAACATTTTTAGTATTTTATATTCTTAAGTGTTAAGCACCACTTTGTTGGGTGAAACTTGATGTGGTTGTACCTTCTTAGTGAGAAGTGGATGAGAGCTGGGAAACAATTGGAGCTTTTATCAGCCCCTGGCAATTACCAACCCTAGTTCTGCTTTCAGAAACACTGTCAGATGAAACTTTTGCCTGTTGTGGAATGGTTGGCCTCCATGGCTGAGCTAAAGAGGAAGGTCAGTGTTGGGTCTGCTGCTGGGTTACCGGAGAGGAGGCTCCTCCCTTTCCTGAACGAATGCAGTCATGTCACAGTTGTGTGTGTGCCTGCACAGATTTTTTTTCTTCCGGTTTGCCCCTAGCATTCAGCAGAACTATAGCTTTCAGAAACAGGCACCTCTGAAAGTTATGGAGAGAACTTTCTGCTTCGTTTTCAGAAAAAACCCTCCCTCCTTTTGCGTAGCTGTGAGTGTCACATGCTACTGACAAAGTAAATAATTGGCCTGATGTTACTGGGAGCAGGAAGAACTGGCTGCTGTTGCTTGTGTCTGCCTCAGTTCTTCCCCAGCACTTACACTGCCAAAACAAACAGCTTCCTTCCCAATTTTATTCTTATGACTGTGGTACCTAAGGGTTCATGAAGAGAATACAAGAATGAATGCTACCTCTCTTGTATTTCTGACTTTAGTCAGTAAATCACTTGTTCTGTGGTGGAAATACTGAGTAGTGTATCATGTTCCTAGCCTTATCTCTATTCTGAATTGCTTTGTTTAGCACAATTAGGGGTTTTTGTACTTCAGTGTTTTGGGCCAGACAAAACTTGAGACTTTTAGTTTACAAAAATCGCTGCTTGCCTGCTCCCCTGACTTGTTTCCGTAGTTAAAAGTGCGAACTCTCTATGGACCTGTATTTTGAGTCTTAAATTACTGGAGCATGAAAACTCATGTTTCAGTTGGTAAATTATTCTTAAAATTACTCAAGTCTTTTTTTTTTTTTACACAAAGTTTTCACTGACACTTCTTAAATGCTTTTCTAACAATTGCAGTCCTACTTACTTACTTTTCCTACTGGAATTATTGATAACACTCAAATTTCTCTACTGTGTTAAAATGTAGTTGTCAACTGCTTTTTAACCCGAATAGTGTTTTTTTGTTTCTCTGGAGGCGGTAGGATGAAGATCTCTCTAGGGTACTGTACATACCTCTGACTTTCCACTTGTAGGCTGGTCTTTTCTTGCCCTTCTTGCCTTCATGCTGCTCATTTTCATACTTTCTATAAACTTTGTGAAGAGCTATTTCATAGTTCTTAGTCTCCATAGCAGTTTTCCAGAAGTAAGGTGGTCTTCCCAGGTTAAATCAAATAATGTAGTAATAACAATGTAAGTACATTAAAGTATGATAATCTTTTCGTGTCTTCCACCACTACAGTTTATTTTAAGGGAAGAAACAGCCAGGGGGATTTTTTCCCCGGATATCATAAACAATCAACTGATGATTCTTGTAATTGGAAAGGCATTTACATGAGAAGTCAACCTGCTTAACAGGACTTCCTTTATTTGCTAAGTGTATGTTGAGGGGAAACCTGAAAATTTAAAACAAAACAAAAACAACAACAAAAAAAAAACAACTGCCACCACCACCTCCAAAGCTTTCAATTTGAAAGTTTTTACTTTGTGTTTACACTGGTGATTTAAATCTAACTTAGTGAATCCACGGGGCAACACATGGACCAGAGAGATTTCATAGCAGAAATAGGAATGTTCCAGGGACCCCTCAGCAATAACAGAAGAGTACCATGTGATAGAGGAGTGCGCTGTAAGGCGGTTCACTGTGCTCTGCAGAGAGCTGTTGTTCACTCTTGCAAGTGACGGCAGCAGTGAAGTGGATGAGAACACTCATTTCACTGTGCCATTGCTTGGGAAAACTGATACAATTCCATTTTTCTGTACGGTCTTATTCCAGTGCAAAATTCAAATCTTGTTAATTGGAGAGGTGATGAAAATCAGCATGTACAGGGAGGGGAAGTGATGGTCTCAGGTATTTTTAGAACCTATGGGCTTCTGCACGTTGAAGTAGTGTTTTCCTTTCTTCCTGTGTAGGAATGTATTTTTCCTCTCATTTTGTGTTGACTTAGGCTTACTAAATTTTCATCAAATGTTAAATTTGTCAAATCGAAGAGATAGGCATCAGGCTTTCCCCAGGCAGAGCTGGTTGCTGTCTGGTCCAAATGTGTGTGTTTCCAACATAATAGGTATGCCTGGGTTTCTTAAAAGTCTGAGAATGTAATGAAAAGTTCTCATTTGAATGGCTTGTGTGGACCTGCAGTAAATAATTTGGGTGCGACTGGTAATATCTGGGAGAAGGACTGAAGGTTTTTCCCATTCCTGTGACTTTGAATACCTTGGCAAGTGCAGATTTAGGCAAGTTCCTGAAGTCATTTTTAGGTTGGAAAAACAACAAGAGGGAAGGTATCTGCTGTGTTCTTAAACTGAAAACCAACATTGTGTTAGAAAATGCACTGTCCAGTCAAGTAACATACTGAGTGTTTAAAAGAATCCAGAGTTTCTGAGATTCGTCACTGCAATCTTGATACTAGACAAGAAATCATTCTAAGTTTCTGTTTTTGTTCCCTGTGACACAAGGGAGTGGGGGAACAGGTTTCTATATCTTAATTATTCAGAATTTTAAAAGCACAGTTGTCATAACTGTAAAGTTTAAAATAAAAAGTAAAGGTACTTTGCCTGGTTCCAGTACTTGTCAACATCTTTAATTTTCTTGCTTTATCTTATGAAAAATGTATTCCTACTGGAGGCAGTGGGGGAAAAAGCAACTGAGTTTCTTGTTCTGAATGTTAATATCGAATGTTATACAAATAGTGCTTCCTGTGTCGTAAAAACTAACCATAGCTTTCTCATTTCCAGCTTAAGGCTTCTTTGGCTAAGACTTAATCCTTGAAAGTCACGATCAGAAACTGGTTAGACTTAGCCCATTTCAGGTTCCGTGACCTGTTCTCTTTGTCCCTTTTCCAGCAAGGGTGTCTTGAGTAAAAAGTAGTAGTACTTAGTTGGAAAAGTGTACTTATCTTAATTGTTGACCTTCATGTTCAGTTTAGCCAGTTGTCTTCTACAAAGATGTTTCTGATACTCATCTGTTGACTTTAATAGTTGTTACTGCAAGTTCTTCTGTATTTGTACATGGAAAAACTTTGAGAGGTTTTTGCTGGACTTGAATTGAAAATGACTGTTGAATTCATTAGTGCTCCTTCTCTGAACAGATCTTTGTTTTTCTGTTTCTTCCAAAGGAACTTAGTGACTTAGCTCGTGATCCTCCAGCACAGTGTTCAGCAGGTCCCGTTGGAGATGACAGTAAGTAATCCTAGGCTCTGTGTTTTGCTCTACTAACACAAAGCATACCATGCCTAGATAATAATGCGGAGTTTTTCTTTTGTAGTGTTTCATTGGCAAGCCACAATTATGGGACCTGTAAGTATTCTAATTCTTGTGATGTAATATTAAATTAGTAGTTCCTATTCAGGAATAAGCTGTGTTTTTTTTATGTTTTTTAAACTCCCATTATCAGGCAGTAGCTCTAGAGGTATTCCTTACAGTAGCAGAAAATGAAAGAGAAAATAAATTAATCTGAACACAATTTAGTTGCTGGGATACTTATACCAGGACTCATGTTTGGGCTGAAATAATTTCTATCATGTGAGCTATTATCACCTTATTTCTAGAAAATGTTTACATTTAACTGTTCCCGCACTTCAAATTATGACTGAGGAGAATCCTGTGCTTTAAATGTACAGTACACAACTGAAACCTGAGTATTCATATTTCCTTGTTGAAGAAGGCAAATACTTGTCCTTGCTAAAAGCATAACATGCAAGTACTTGACATCTGCAGTTCTCAGGGCTAATTATCTATATTTAGAAAACTTTTTATAACTTGAGACCAATATCAGATGCCAGTAGGCCCAGAGCCCCGAAGTTATGCTTCTGGTGAGGGTCAAAGTAGGAATTAAGCATCGATGATGCTGAATTACCCTACTTCTCTGTGTAGCTGCAAGCATGTTTTAAGTAGATCACCACTGAAAGTTTGCTTATCAGAGATTGACTTCACTGGAAAAATGGCTTCCCATTCCAAGTCCCTGGTCCTCATTGATTGTAATTAGGTGCCTCAAAAAGATAAAATCATTTGAAATGCAACTAATGTTCTGCACTGTACTGAGTTTGTTTTCATGTGCCTGGTGTCTGCATGGTCATAAGGTATTGAACATCAGTTGATTTTTAAAATGGCATTATTATTTTTAGCTTCTAGTTTAACAATGTACAGCTCCTTTCTTTCCCTGTGTGGTTTCTGTGGTGTCAATCAAAAAGATCTGTATTCCTGCTTCAAAATTGTCCTGACAGTGTGGTGTTAGTAGCTCAAGTGCTGCTTAGTGCCTTTAATAAAAGACAAGGGTAGTGCCAATCATCTGGCACTCCTGCTCTGCTATAGGATATTACATAGGCTGTGATTTTCTTAGTAAGATGCAAGAGTGCTTGTATCAGCTTGTAAACTTCAGTTGACCACGTACAAGAGGTTACATCTATTGGTAGAATTTCAGTGGGATATTGTGTAAGATATGACCTGTGTGTTGCAGAATTTTGTTTGCTGCTATTTAGCTAAGAATGGCATAATGTTATCTTTCATTGGTGTGAAATGTTGTTACAGTGAATCTAAAGATTCAGTTAATGAGTAATTCAGAAGCGTACTCTGTGTCCCATGTTCGTTTTTGATAGCTGTGAGCCTGGAGTTGTGTTGTAGTTTTCACTTTAAACAGCAAAATTGCTATCTTTGCTGTGGAGATTTAATTGTAGTTTGAATGAAAAACTTCTCGCAGCATCTTTCTTCTTGTAACTAGTAACTTGCACAATCAGTATTTAGTTGATCCATTTATTTTCTGCTTCCTATCAGCTTTTTCAAAAAAATGGAAGTGTTAATAGTTAAGGCCTAAATTATCTCTACAATTGTTGCCTTGTTGCAGGAGTAATGTGTAGTAGTCTCCTATGCCTGATAATGCTGAACTTCTTTTACGGAAAAGAGAAAGAGTTCACTTTAATCTTGATGAGGTTTTGTGTTTTTTTTTACCATCCCCCTCCACGCACACACACTCCGAGGAACATGGAGTTAGCTATATATTGTTAGGTTTTTGGAGTGCTAAGGAGCACTTAAGTTTAAAGGTGTGTAGGGGAACTGCTGAATCACAGCCTGAACCACTGATTGACCACCTGAGGTGAGCATTGAGTCAGCCATGGGGGCACAGGTGAAGGCAATGATACCTGTGTGATTGGAGGGGCCGACCCATTTAAGGGCCGACCACCACCAGGAAAGGATCTCTTCTTGGAGATCCCTCCTGCGTGGAGTCCTGCGAGCCTTCTCCATCTAAGGTGAGCCTTTTCCCTTTGTATCATCTTGTATACTACCTGTATAGATCCATTCAAATATACCATCTCTTATTATTCTTTGAGAGGATCATTCTTGAGATTTCTGGCTTTACAAGGTGGAACTTAAGAGAGGCCATTGGCTGTTGTAAAATTGGGTGGTTTTAACAAATGCACTCCAAACACTACTAGTTTTTGAACTTGTTACACAGTACTTCTACTGTGTTACCATTCAGTTGGGCCATCTCAGGGAGGTTGAGGTGCTTTTGCCAAATTGTTCTGAGTGGAATGACAGAGAAGTTTTCTCCGAAGCATCAGCTCAGAGAGGTCCATCTGGAAGAAGAGGTGCCTGTTCAGTATCGCGTACCTAAGGAAGTAGTAATTGAATTTTAAGTATGCCGGTTACACTGGTGTCATAAGACAGTTCAACCATTTAAACAAGTTTCTTTATGTATTTAAAAACAACATTGTCTTGAAATTTGTCCTGAGGATGATAATAGGAGAATTGTTTGTTTACTTTGGCAGAATGACAGTCCATATCAGGGTGGTGTATTCTTCTTGACAATTCACTTTCCTACAGACTACCCTTTCAAACCACCTAAGGTAAGTATTGTTTTCTCACCTGTGATGTTAGCTGTCTTTAAGGAACCAACTAGGGGATAGAAAATGCCAACATCTGTGTTCTAATGTTGTTGTTTTTTTTGTGCATTCAAACAGTATCTTAAATGCCCAGGTCCTCCTCTATAACAGAAATAGCTATGTTTACATACATTGTTAGGAGCAAATTCATGAATTCTGAATGTCTTGGATTAGTGTTTGTATTTATTTTTGTTTTTCTTGATAGGAGAACTTACTGGCTTTGTGTTACAACAGAATTCTTGCTAAGGGGGCTGTCAAGTCTTATAGTATAGCTGTGTGGGTTGTTCTATAAAGACATGACTCTTGGTGAGTGCTTGAAATCAGTGATGATTGTATCTCTTAGAACTTGGCAGTAGTTATGAAATAATAGCTGTTAAAACTAAAGAAAATCATGTCTACCAATTTTCTTACAGTATGACAATGCATGCTGAAGTAACCATAACATTTTGAATTCTTTAGCTTCGCGATGATGCTTTTGCTGTGGTTCAAACACTTTGGTTGAGCGTCTTCATCATCATGCAGTCACCTGTGATTAAAGCACAGCCCACCACTTGCCCTCTCTCTGAATTAATTGGATTTTCAGCGTACTTTCAATTAATCTGATAGGGTTTAACTGCTTAATTCTTTTCTTTTGCAGGAAATTGAGTTGACTAACAGTTTGACTGAGAACAGAAGGTGATGTCATAAACCAAATCAAACTCTTTGTATCTTTTTGTTGTTGTTGCAGGTTGCATTTACAACAAGAATCTATCATCCAAATATTAACAGTAACGGCAGCATTTGTCTTGATATTCTAAGATCACAGTGGTCTCCTGCTTTAACTATTTCTAAAGGTAACTTTTGTGAGGGAGAGATGTTTCCATCTGGTGTTGAATTCTATGCTTTTTGCTTTAACACTCTTGGGTTTCTGCTCATCTCTTGAGTTTTCCTTTAAATCCGTCCTGTGTTTTTGCCAATGTAATAATAATATCTTAAGGTATTCATAAATGAAGGCCAGTTTTTTCAAATGTCTTATTTTAAATGGCTGTTTGAAGGCCTTATCTGGCTGCTTATTTGCTGCAGTATTCTTAGCGGAGTGTACTAGCTTCGTCCCAGAGTAAGCTACTAGCATTTGGATTGAAGGACTGTGGTGGTGTATTCCAACCTGAAGTGGAGACGGTGTGTGTTTCCCACTCTCCATGTAAAAATGCATACTTGCATATCAATTTAAAGATGGCTTTCATTTTTAGTAATGAAATCTTCATATTTTTTGGTCGAGTCTGTCTAGGATTGCATGCTGCACTATGTTGTCACATCTCTGCAGTTAACAAAATGGTTTTTCATAAATGTTGCTTCTAGCTGCTGTGTGCTGGCTTTCCATGAGCATCATGAACTAAACTTTGTGGTTATACTTGAGGATACGTTGATGTTGTGCTGCAGTAGAAGCTTTGTTGTTTTTTTCACTTTAATATACTAAATAGCATTGAATACTCAGTTGTCTTCATGATGATCAAATTCTTTTTTGCCTCAAAGGTACTGATCACTGTAGCTTCGAAAAAACCATCAAAGTTTGTTTATTATTTCATTTGTTTATAGAACTTGTAATTCCTGTCTGTTCAAGGAGTAGGTTTGTGATCTGGATGTGGATACTCTACTTAGATGTCACTACTGTTTTTCTTTCAAAATCACTGTGAGAGTAGAGGGTGCAGACTACATCAGTGTTACTCTTATTTACAACATACATGTAGCTTTATCGATGCAAAACAGGGTATACTGTCTTAGTACAGAGGAGAAAATCAACCTGATAAAAAGTAAATGAATAAGGCCTAGCTTTGGTAATTGAAATGTGGAATATTCTTGTCATCAGAATACAGAGTAACATGCTTTAAATTGACTGTTGCCTTTCATCACAGTGCAGGGGATATGCAACAGTGGTGTTCTTACATGTGCTGAAAGCTGTGAGAGTTGGTTTAAAAAAAAAAAAGCAACACAAATTTCTTAAACTTTTAAGTTATTATATTTTGTGTGTATTTATTTAGAGTGGGCTACAAATTTATTTTGGCCATATGTCAGGGGAAAAGTTATTTTGGGTTCTCTAGTGTCTTGACATTGTGCTGATGCAAAGAACTGTGCTTAAAGATGATTGCTCCTGTTTTGTGATTGACATTTATTTTTTTACAGTTCTCTTATCCATTTGTTCACTGTTATGTGATCCAAATCCAGATGACCCTCTAGTGCTAGAGATTTCATGTATCTATAAAACAGACAGAGACAAGTAAGTACAGATTGCATAAGAGCAGTGTTCTAACAAACTTGGTGTAGAGTGCTTTCTCAAACAGTAGTTGTACTGAGTGAGCCTTTTAGTGGGGAATCTGTAATGGAGTGAACAGTGTGTCAAAGTGGTGTCTATTTTTTATTAGTAAGTAATTTAAACAGTGGGGCTTAGTATCCTTGAAGTTAAGGGAGAAGGAAGCTACCTTTTTCCCACAAGTATGGTGATATTTGAAAGTATATGTTGCCCATTTATTGGCTTACTATGCTTAAATAGGATACATGTTCAGATGGAGGAGTAGACAGCTTTGTTGTTTTGGCGCTCTTTTTAGTACTTGGTCTTTAATTTGAAAATTTCCCCGTGGAAAAAAAGCTTCATAACTTTTTTCCATCTGTATTGAAACAACTGTTTTTTATTCCTTACATGTTTTAAACTTTCTTCCACAGATAGAATGACATAAAGTAGCCTTTGTTTGTTTTATGTGAATATATTAATGCTATATATACTTGTCCAATTAGGTACAATAGGTTAGCAAGAGAGTGGACAGAGAAATACGCTATGCTGTAGGGTAAGAATATCTGCACATTAGGGTGCGTTTAACAAAATGGAAACTTGTCAGCACTTGAGTGCTGCATGCTTTAAGGCACTGGATTAACTAACAGATAATGGATGGACCAGTTACTGAACTTGAATATTTAACAGCTCGATCTGTGGTTAGTGTGAAATGTATTGGTCAGTCACTATTTCTCACAGATACTACTCTTGCATGGCAAAAAAAATAAAAAAATAAAAATTAGCAAGTTTGAGCCAGCTTGTCAACTTGTTCTGTCCAGTATTTACCCACATTTTGCCAGAATTTCATTAAAAGTGATGCCCTGGAAGCAGTACAGTCTAATCAGACCTCATGCATCGGTATGCAAGAATTCGGACAATCCAGATTTCAACTTCTATTATTCACTGGTGCCTGTCTATATACTGCAGACTAGGAAAACGTGTGGGGATTATGTTCTGCTTGAATAGTTGAAAATTAACTTCTTACTGACAAGCATGGAGTTAAGTATAAACTAATTGTCAGCTCAATTCCTGAGGAGGTAAAATACTTCAAAATATAATAGTATTCTTTGTAAAAATTTTCTCAGCAGTATATTAATAGGAAAAGGAAATACAAAGTACGAAGAAAATTTACTGTTATTTTACGGTTAAACAAAAATGTTGACATTCTATATGGATTGATATTATTAACCAAGTAATCTTTACTTATGGCATGTGAACCCCTGTAATCTTTATCTAAGAACAATATTCAAACAAAACACTCCCCTTGCCCCTCCTACTCCAAGTGGTCTGTATTCCTTCCACTGGAGTAGTTATTCGCACCTTCTACTAGAGTAGTTATTCACAGCAGATCTCTAGCAAACATGCTTGACTTGAGTTTGATCTGTTTCATATAAGTTTAAGAAAATTCTGGTTTGTCTAGGGAGGGATTGAGTTTTTTCACTTCGTTATTAAAAACAGACTTTTCTTGATATGAAGAGAATAAGGAGATGGGATTGAAGTAATACTTAATCATTCCTGTTTTAGGGAGTTGTTATTTTCATGCTGGCAGTAACTCAGTTCTTGTTCTTTGCAGGTACAACAGAATATCTCGGGAATGGACTCAGAAGTATGTCATGTGATGCTACCTTAAAGTCAGAATAACCTGCATTATAGCTGGAATAAACTTTAAATTACTGTTCCTTTTTTGATTTTCTTATCCGGCTGCTCCCCTATCAGACCTCATCTTTTTTATTTTTTTGTTTACCTCCTTCCATTCATGCACATGCTCATCTGAGAAGACTTTAGTTCTTCCAGCTTTGGACAATAACTGCTTTTAGAGTCTGTAAAGTAGTTACACAAGAACAATTGCCCAAGATTCAGAATTTTTTTTTTAATGGAGCATGTGTATTTTGTGGCCAATGTCTTCATTCTAACTTGGTTATGAGATTAAAAAAATACATTCCTCATTGCTCTAACAGATACTGAAGATACCACCTGAAAGGGGTGAGAGGAGATGGATGTTCAGTTTTCTCCCATCAAAGAAGTAACATTGCTGTAGCAACATCCATCTTGTTACAAACCTAGTGTTAGAGAACTGAGGTTTTATTATATACATTTGCTCATAACTGATGTGTCTGGAGAATTGGTACTGAATCTATAGCATCAGCAGAACAGAAAATGTGATGTATCTTATGCATGTCAATAAAGGAATGACCAGTTCTTGTTTTACAGAGAATGGAAATTGGAAGTCAAACATCCCTTGTATTCCAAAATAGGGTCTAAGAACATTTTTGTAATTCATTTAAATTTTGTTAGGAGGCTTGGAGCTATTAGTTAATCTGTCTTCCAAAACACTGTTTAATATAGCACTGAATAAATGATGCAAGTTGTAAATGGATGAGTGATCAACTAATAGCTCTACTTAGTAATTGATTTATTTTCTTCAATAAAGTTGCATAAACCAATGAGTTAGCTGCCTGGATTAATCAATATGGGAAACAAAATCTTTTGTAAAAGCAAAGCTGGTTTTTGTATATACTGTTGGGATTTGCCTCATTGTTTAACATCAAATAATGATGTGAAGTTCAACTGAGTGAATCTTTTGCCATTTTCAGTTATAATGCTCAGTCTCTTGCAGGCTGACACATTGTTCGGCCTGACGTATGCAGAATTAATAAGCTAACATAGTAGTGTAGCCTTAGTAGTGTGCTACACGTGGTGCTGGGAGCCCAGCGTTCAAGGATGGACTTGGGACCCAGCAGATCTGAAGTGGTGTATTGTGGAGATGTTTCCTGATGCACCTGTGTTTGCTGACTGAGAACCTTTTTCTTCATCTTGTACGCTTGACAGCTGAAAGATCTTAATATGGGAGTAATCATGAGGCAAAAACATAAAATAAAGTACTGTTTTGATGTGGGAATTGTCATGAGGCTGTGTTGAAGTGAATTTACTATGTGGGATGTTCGTTACCATTGAAAAGGACTTGTTCAGCCATGCTGCCATTTACATTAATGACTATTTTAATGCAACAGACACTTTCCTCATGTCAGGTGACTAAACGTGAATAAAGACTCATTGCTATTGGATTTTTGTTCTACAAGAAGCATTGTCTTGTGCCATTAGTTTATCTCTGCAGCAACAAGGGCATTATTAAGCATCCAGCTCTCCTGTTTCCTGTCTTCTTCCTTCATATTTTTCCTTGTTTGATTTTTTTTGTCTCCATTCTTAACATCCATAGCTTCATTTTCTCTAGTCTTGTACTATCAGTTTATTGTGCATCTGTGACTTTGCACCTGCACCACTGTTGCACAGCTTGTAGTTATGTACATTCTGATTCCTTGTCCCCATGTGGATGTGGAAAGCTAGATGTAAAATAAATGTTAAACCTTAATTTTTATAAAAAGAAAAAGAAAAAAAGAAAAAAAAATGAATATGTAGTTGGACATGGTTTGTTCCAGTATTAATATATTAAAGTGATTTTTTTTAAGTTGGCTTGAAATTAAGAAAACCAGGCTGTCTTTAACAGTGCATGCCTCACTGAAATGACATGTTTACAGGTTTGTGAAGCTGCAGTTCGTGTAGTATTTCTGCCTCGCTAACCAAAGGTCTTTACTTGTGCCAGTTTTCTGGAATTGAATATACTTGAAATGCAACTACCGATGGCATAGCAATCAAGGTAAAAGCGTGCATCTGTAATCTAGCAAATATGTTGCTCTTACCTTTGTGGTAATTGTGTTAATATAATGCTTATTACTTTGTCTTGGAGCCATAGCCACTCAAATCACCATTGTGATCAACTAGAAAGATGAGAGATGTAAGGCAAAACTCAATGAGTTCTGAATGAGGGAGGTCAGGAAAGAAGATAGTAAAATATTGCATGGATGATGGAGATCTTGCCTGGACTGCTGTGTATTTCTCATGTACTTCCTGATGGTAGGTACTTGCAATCATTTTCAGTAAGTGAAAAGTATGTATTTTGATGAAAGAATGATTGGTGAGTTGTAGATGGGTATGTATGTGTGTCAGAGATCGTGCCCTTGTGTTTATGAGATGGGCAGTAGCAAGTGTTCTGCGCTCAGAGCAGTCTTGGGTAATGTGCAGACTTCCCCTGAAGTTGTCCTGGGGCTCAGTCTTGAATGTGGGGGATGTTGAGGAAAAAATGGTTAGCACAAGCCCAGAAGGAAATAAAAGAATTCAAGAACTTCTGCCGAAACAGAAAGGTTAAGTGAATACCTCAGTAAGTCAGTCTACCTACCACTAGTCTAGGTCTCAGTTGTCATGGAACATATGGAAGAGCAGAAGTATGATTTGAACTTGAGAAAACGAGGTTTTGGAAAGCACTGAAGTTGAGTTGTCCTGCCCAGCTCTGTTTATTAAAAGACTTACTTGAGGATGACAGATAACAGTAATAGCTTCAGAACTCTGGAGCCAACTATATCCTTAAGTACTGAATTGAACAAAATCTCATTTTGTAAATGGCTTTTATTTGAGAGTTATAAGCAAAGTATTTCTGAAACAGGAGTCTATTTTGAAGCAGACACAAGAGTACAGTCTGATTACTGTGGAGGGACGGAACTGCAGTCCGGTAATTGATTAAAAGATGACTAGTGAATGTAAGTGTGTAAACTGTACTAGTCCTGTTAGATTTGGTAACTGCTTAGGCAAAAAAGAATTAGCATTAATTAAGAGGACTTGATCATTTAAAGTTTTGCAACCAGAAATGAACTAAATAACTTTAGTCTTTTCTGCAACCTCTGCCAATTGTTCTTACAGTTTTAGTACAAATACTTTACTATAATAAAAAAAAAAATCTATTTGCATCTTAATCCTGTTTCCTAGTGAGTTGTGTGAAACAAATCGGCATAGGAACAGGGAAATGAGGGAAATAATCCATGATCAGTAAATGTTTCTTAAGGTATAAAGGTTATTTCACTGGAACATGGGCTACACTGTAATCCCCTGAATGGAATCCCCCCCAACCCCCCACATCCCCCTTAAACAAAACAAAACAAAAAAAAAAGCTAACTTGCTGTATGCTGCAGTTCTTTGTGTTGTTGAAAGGATGCTGTTTTACCCTAGTGTCTTCAACATTTAATTGCATAAATTGGAGAAGTGTTGTGTTTTGACCTGGATAGACAATTGTGTATGTTTAAAAAGTAGTTGGAATTGGGGCTGAAATATTTATAAAGCTGAGGCATGCATTTTGGGAACAGTGCAGGATCAATGCAGAGAAAGCAGGGTAAAGCAGGAAGGAAACAAAACCGCGGTTGTAAAGGGAAGGTATGGAAGGTGAAGGTGTGCGGCCTGTGTTGTGAAGAGCAAATGCATTGTTGTCAAACAATCTGCATAGTATAAAGTCAACTGGAAGTAACCTGCAGTAAGATAACTCATCAGCTGTAACTTGAAACGTCCAGGCTAGCCTGTTGAAGAGTATCACTTCAAACTTCGCTTTAGGAAGAATTAACTCAGGGTATAGATAATGGAGTGTTTGCAGGTATGTATAGAATATTTTATAAGCAACTGTTTTGTTTTTTCTTCCACCACATCCATTGGAAGGGCTCAACTCTGAGAATAAAGTGTTTTCAAGCAGGGAAGTTTCATCAGGACGTACATAATGTGAATCAGAACACGTGTTTCAGAAGTTGTTTCGGTATGGATGTTTTTGACTGATCTTGATCTGTGGTAATAGCTGATTGACTCTTGTGGGGCACTGAATGGGATCCTTTCAGCTGCTCTGAGGGAAAAAGAAGCCAATGTTTGTCTCTAAATCAAGCCTACTTTTTTTCTCTGATCAGATAAGCTTCAGCGTTTCTTACCTCACTGTGTTTGATAGAAGTCTTAAAGAAAAAATTAGGTAGTCATGATTCCTGACTTGTGTTTTAATGGGATTTTCTGGAATGCAAATTTGGATTTTAAAGTCAACCCAGGTCTTCTTGCCATCAAAGTGAGGAACAGCAAGATGCAGCCGTGCGTACTGCACATGGCATGTATTTATAAGCCCTTCCTCACTGACTTAATAGTGAAGGTAAATAGTAAAGATGTGTCATAGCTTTGGTGTTTAGTACAGAGCTGTCATTTCTTTGGGGAAGGATGTTATTTTGCTAAAATAACATCTACAGAATGTCCACCATGCTGTTACTCCTTTGATAATGAATGCAGTACGGTTAACTAGCTAATTCATAGATCCCTTAGAAATGTATGAACTGATAAGTATAAGCTTTCTTTTTGATTTCCTCCACTGCAAGGATTAGGAGACTTACTGGAATAAGAGATCCAGATCTCTTTGTAAGGTCTCTTGGTTGTTGTACTCAGAAGAGCATTGAGGAAAGTATCACTGTTGGCCGTTGTAGGAGGTCTCACTTGACAGCCTTAGTGGACATCAAGACAACTTCCAGAACATGTTATTGATAGAATGCTACTATTATAGGACTGGTGAGTTCTGGCTGGAGAATTGAGTATTTGGGACTGAATGTTATTCAGATCTTGACGTCTTAAAGTCTTCTCTTCAGCATCTGGTCTAATTGGTATGTGTCTTGAAAATTTTGAAGTACAAATTTTGTTCAGCTTTTTTTGCACTTCTGTTCTTCCACCTTGCCCTTCCACTTTTCTCCTTTCTTTGGAGCCTATGAAGATTCCATTCTTGAGTTATGGGAGGCATCTGTTATAACATAAAGTGCTCACCCCTGAGAGATTGTTGTTTGTTCGTTGTTGTTTGGTTTTAAAGGCTAGAGGACAAACCATATACAGAGCAGTTCAGTTGAAAGCAAGACGACAAGTAAAGTATGGGACATTTAGAGAAGGCTCTATTTGTTCAATTGTACTATGATCTGAATAGAAAACCTTACCACATAAATTTATAAAATCAGACTGCCTGTGTTATGTATATTTGTATATATTAAGCCATTGTGTGATTCTGCAAATTTCTTATGCCACTGTGCACAGTAGAAATAAACACAAGCCCCCTGAAAGATGCAGGGTGAATGTAGCTTTCTAGATTATTCTTTTGCACTATTTTTTGCTTTTTTTCAATGTAGTAGTAAATATTGTATTTACTTTATGGGTATACATTCTTCAGGATGAGATTACCCCTACACAATTGTAGGTGCTTAGCTTTGCATAAATGGGGGGTTTCCATACACGCAGGAAATTGAAGTTTTGCACTGGTAGGTAGCAGTGTTACAGAAGGCAAGACAAAGTTCTCCATGGTTTATCTGGAAAGCGTTAAACATGTAAGCCAATGTGTGTACTTAAATACATACGATTTTTACTAGTGTAAGTGTTCTTTGACTTCAGTTTTTGTAGCATAAAAGTATTCTGTTTTGGGCTAATAGTTTGCTTGAGAATGGGCTCTGAGCTCAGCAGCAAGCTGCTATGGGACAAACGCAGATATGAAACCTAGCCAATATAAGAGGGCAGAACGAGTCAATTGAGTCTGACTGCTTTCTGTTGCCAGCTATTTTAACTGCTCTTATTAATGTTTTTTTACAGTTTGAGTTGTATTTCAAGAGGATATCCCTAAGTCATAGTGATGTGTAGTGATTTATGTTTCCTGAGAAACCATTCCAAATTCAATGAAAGCTACACTTTGAGGTAAGGTTATACACCATCACAAGCACTTGAACTAAATGGGAGGTAGATACCTGTTAGTTAGCTAAGTTTTTCTCCACTCCTACTTACTGTTACCTCTTAAACTCAGGATTACCATTTCAGTGCTAAGGATGTGAATTCTTAATTTTCTTTTTGTCTATAAATTGAGAAGGAGAGGAAGTGCATTCTGTTTGGGTTAATTGTAGGTTATGTAAGAAAAGGTTGTGCCTTGACGTAACACAAGTAACCATGAAATGTGCTTCTCCAAGTGATATCTGAGACACTGACACAACTGGTGTAGAAGAATACTACAGGATTTCAGAAGAAAAAGCTGATGAGAAGTCAGGCTTCTGGAAAGCCATTGACTAAGTGCTTTCAAACTTTTGGATACCAAACTATTTAAAGGAAATTAAGTTTCTTTGATTAAGGTTTCTTGCAGGTATTTCCTTGAAAGTTGTGTAATCTTACTGGACACACATAGGTATCGCGCTGTACTTAGCAAAAACAAAAGCAACCTCATCAATAACTAAAATAGGAATATGATAGGTACTGATGAATAGGTACTGATCCAGTGAGGAAAATTCTGCTCTGTAGTTTAGCTAGGCAGAGTCTGGGGTCCCTGGATGCTTCTAGCTTCTGAACAAGGATTTTAGGCAGTTGCTGGAGCACATTATGCTTCATGAGGTGTAAAAACATGAAGGAAGGATATGGAGTAATGGTTAGAATATTACTAGCAATCTTTTGGAACTGTTCAGCTTGCTGCAGCGCTTCTAGTTGGGATGAATGTTTTCCAAAGTAATGAAAATGGGTTAAGCTTTCTGAGCGCTTAGATGAGTAAAGGTGTAAAAACTGTGTATTAATATTCAGTATCTAAAGAGCATATGTGCTGGGACAAAGAGTAGGAGAGATGTCAGTGTTGTTAGTGCCACAGAATTTTTTAAGAGAAGTTATCATGTAGTATATGCTGAGACATACATCATGAATACTTGAGGGTGTGGACAGTGGAGAGGGCAGCCAGCTGTACCTTCTGAGCCAGCTGCAGCTAACTGATAAGCTCTTCTTGAAGAGTTCTGCTAGGAGGAAATAGCAGTAATTATAGTTTGTGGTTACAAGATTGTGGATCACTGCCAGGAAACTGGAAGGATAAACAGTGGTTCAGCATCCCTGGTATTAAGAGAACACAACAGAACAAACAGGAGAAGTCCTGAAAAATTTCCAAGTTCAGATGACCACCAGGATGTTTACAAAACAATCAGTGACTCTTTCAGCAATGCAGTGGGTTTTTTCTTGTTTGTGTTCGTGTGCCCACTGTGAACTGTCAAAGTGGGTTATGGCAGAAGGAAGCTTAGCTGTACCTTTGCATCCTCCCAGTAGACTCCCATGGCTGTGACAAACGAGGGAGGACTCAGAAGGGAATGCTGAGGAAAAACTATGGTTATTTGTCAACTTGCTAGGCTTACTAAGCGACTTATTAGACTAAAGTGTCTAATTAATTGTTGAGATTTGTTTGATTCCCTCCTTGCTTTTTTTTTTTTAATCTTTAGCTTCTGTGTGGTCTGATTGAAGTTCCACAGGGTGTGGTTCCAGACCTTTAGAACTATTTGCCAGTATGACAGTATCACTGCTGATGAAACTGTGTTCAAAAAATGTGGAGAGAATCAACATAATAGAAGCTTGGGTTCACTTCCATTTTATTGACAGAAGTTTTCAAGATGGTTTTCCACTTTAAACCTTTAAAATAATGTTCAACATGCGTAACGTTTTGAAATCAGGACTGTTTTCTGTGATGAAGACAACCTTTGAGTGAGAGAGCCTTACCTTTGGAAAGTACTGCTTACTAATGCTTATTTTGCTAGTATGTAAAAAGTGGCAAAAACTGAGGTGTCTGGTCACTTTTTAACTCAATAATAAAAATTGAAACTATCTTCAGGATATAGTAGTACTTCTGTGAAGCAAGACTTCAGAATGTATGCCGAGTATTTACGGTCAGAGGTTATATTGAAGTTACAGTGTAGCTTCCTCATTGCTGTAGATCAATTCCAGTTCACACTAGCTACAGTTACTTCTGCACTTATCTGCGATCCTAGAGTTGAGAAAACAACTTTACCATTCAGCTGTGACTCTTGTGGCAGCCCTCAGAAGTATAGGCAATAATTTGAGCCATGTACTGATTGTGTGGTTCCACGGTGCTGAGAAGTTAGCTGCGAACAAAAAGTGTGTGAATAGTATCTTAACAACTGTACTCCCAGAAGAGGTGAGGGTTCTTTCAACAAAGACTGAGCTGGAGGTTCTTCTCACATTCCTCTTTGCAGTGTTTATAGCCATAAAAATACTACCTGTCCCCCTATTCCAGTACAAGTATCAAAATGCTCTAAACTTTTGACTAGTACCAAATGAAGAAATTCATAGTCAAAGGCAGTTCTTATTCTGTTTGCTGCAGTACTTCTGAGTCTTGCTTCCTTTTTGTTATGGTAAGAATCAAAATGAACACACAATACTACTTTTTAGGTGAGTGTGTTTAAAGTACTATTTTTAGTGCTGTTTATGTACTAAGGTGTTGTGAAAAAACAGTCCATAGTAACATATGTCCACTTGATTAACATGCATGAGTTGATTTCTGTAACTCATGCCTGAAACATTTGTGCCAGTGCAGCGAGTGATGTGCTAGGTAGTAACATCCTGGACTGCAAGAGGATGGAGTTCCTTTATGTTAAGATCTTGTACTGGAATCATTTAGATGAGAGGGATTCGTTATATGTAGGCAGGCCTTTCATTCCTGCTGTTGTGTTGAGCAGAACTTGAATTGGGTCATTGGTTAAGAATTCTAGCATTTCTTACAAGTGTTTCAGGAGGTGATGCTGGAGTGCCAACAGTTTTTATTGAAGTTATTTTGAATGTTCCTGGGAGCTTGTGGAAATGAATAGAAGGAGTGATGTCCTAGTGAAGTCCATAGCAGGTACATTACCTCTAGTTAGGATCTCTGTTTCTCCATGCTTAACCTGCCCAGTGATATGTCCGTAGCAACTGAACTACCAAAGAAATACAACTCCCAGGTGCTTTGACAGCTTTAAATCCATGTAAGTTTACTCATCTAGTTTATCATCTCTAAATTTTTCTTGACTTTCTCACAATGTTCACCTGCAAGGAAAGCATTCATTAAAACTGTAGGATGGAGCTAGTTTTGTGTTTAGTGTAATATATTTGGTATGTCCTGCGCTCAGCTGACAGTGCTGAGTGAAGCACACTGCCTTAGTAAAACTGAAGCCTGTCAAACCTCTGTCATGGGGGAAGCAGTTTGTTACATCTGACAGCCACATTTTGAGGGATTTAATTTCAGGTATTTAGAGACAAGTCATGTGTTGTGGTTACAGATTATTAGTTTCAGACCTTCAAGAAAGGTGAAGCTAGTTGTTTTGTACTACTGTCGTCATATATACTACTGTATTCCTGTAAGTACCAGAGAATCAGTTTTGATTCTAGATATGTTTTAAGTTCTGAGAGTCCACAGTAGCTTAGACAGTGCCATGTAGTCTTCAGACAGTGCCTGACTGCATGTGAGACAAAGAGTAAATGACAATGGTCGGTGTTATGTAATCTTGTAAATAGACTGATTGTTTCAAAAGCGTTTATAAACCAAAGAGAACAATAGCTATGAGAGTTGCTTCTTCTAAAGAACCTGTCTTTAGAAACCTGATCATGGTAGCTTTTGAGAACCTTATCCCTTTTGTGTCTATACCATAAATGGTGGGGCTTTGAAACCTGAGTCCTGTGATTTGAACCCATCTCAAAACAAAATGTTACGTTGAAGTACAAATACAGCCTTTCTCTATGGATGTACTTGATCAAGTTTAAGGGCATAGTCAAGGTATCAGCTGTCTTCCTGCATACGCAATTCTAAAATTCCTATTGCTTTTTTTTTTTTTTCCCTTTCTATACAGCGTTTGCCTACAGCTGTAGTTTTCTTTCCACATACTTACCTTGAATTACAAGTGATTATTAGGGTTGAGCAATTTTGGTTGCTGGTGAAATACCCTTGCAATGACCTACAGACTTAATTATAAGAGAAACTTCAGGCCTACCACTTAGATCTTCATCTTGTGTTTTGTTCACAGTAACCTAGTACAGTGTTCTCTTTTAGATGAGGATACCATCAATACATCACTAGAAGCAATGCTAATTTATTTCCTCATTTTTTATTATTAGCTTTCTTTTTTGATAGATTCAAGGTAAACATAGAATAGTCCTGAAATCTTTCTGTCCATCCTTTATAAATTCCTAGCTGGAAAGCTCTCCATGCTCTATTGCTTTTATGTCAGCCCAGAAAGTAACTGTTTTGCATAGCAGTTCTATGTTTGTGGAAGCAGTCACGAAACAGAGAATATGCATTATACACGGAAGTTAAAGCTTTTGTGCATGTGCTGCACTATAAGAAGGGATATGCAATGATCTAAACACCGGTCCTGTTTTACATCAGTATTTAACCAACATGTCTGCATCATTGTTGCTGCATCAGTGCAAAACTTCCCAAAGTAGAAGACCCTTCAGCAGTTTTGTTGCATTGACAAATTGTCTGTGGTGGTGTACAGTTACCAAAAGACAGCAAGCTATGGCATGGTTTGGTGTGAACACAAGGCCTGTACTACTTTGTGGCAACCTTTAGCAGAAGAATGATACAGGGTGGACAGGTGGGGGCAGTAATATCTTAAAATACTGCAGCCAAATCTGTGAGTTTAAAACCTTTTGTGAACTTGAATTTGAAAGAGAAAGCATCCACAGCCTGTCATGATGATGGAGTTTGCATAGCAATCGGAAACAAGACTTAGATTAATGCAGCAAAATTTGAGCTGCTTCAATTGAACTAGTCTGAGTTTATTCTAATATTGTCAAAGATAGGCTTTTGCTCTCAGCTGTTTGTCTTAGCTGATAAAGAATATCTGCTTGCAGCCTTCAAGTAAGAATTGTAGTAACCTAAGTGTATGGCATTTCAGAAAGATGGAATATTTTACATGATAAAAGTTGTACATGTCTTAAAAGTTTAACACAACCTTTCAGACTGTATTATCGTTAAACAGTAAAAATTTTTATTTGTTTAAAAATACCCTCAAAGAAACAACAACAAAAAAAATCCACCCTAAAACTGAGACATGAAAATGAGACATGATTTAACTTAATTATAAGCCTTGAACAAGGAAATGGCATGTTCTCAAAATACTTAATTACAGCATTGTTTTTAGGATTTTTTTGTGAGTTGTTTCAGTCTGCCTTTAGCAGAAAAATAAAACGCAAAGAAAACACGGAAGTACAGTAAACATCTTGAAACACAGTTTCCTTCTTACTGGGAAGCTACCACATGACTTGCTGGAAAAAGCTTTTATTTTATTTTATTTTTTTTTTTAAAGGGAAAAAAAAAAGCCAGCTTGCAGTTGTACTTTGGTAGCATTAAAACTTAGTTCTCTGTAAATCTTGTTGAGAAGTAATATCCTAGGTGGTCTCTCATGCAGCACCATGTTCAAGTGTTTTTGGTGTCATATGAATGGAATTTAAGATAAATGCACCAAATTGTGTGACAGTCCCAAAAGCTGGTTTGCATTATTATTTTTACTGAATTCTGCAACATGTGAAGCTAGCTGAGGTACTCAGCTTTCCTTGACAATACTCTTTTTTCTTTTTTTTTTTTTGTCCAAT
>VXAB01006225.1:509344-522425 GCA_013399175.1 Odontophorus gujanensis
ATCCTTTTTTTTTTTTTTTTTTTTTTGTCCAATCTTACTAAGAGATAACTAGGAGCTGATCTGAAATGGGAACTGGTTTTCAATTAGTCAGTATTATATGAATATGAATTCCTGTCTTAAAAATTCACACACAGTAACCATATTTAGATTTCTGCACAGAATTTGTTGTCAGAGTAGGCCCCAACCATTCCTTTTTGAAGGTAATAGCAGAGTTTTTCAGAGTGACAAAATGAGTGTCAGCTGTTTTTCAGACCAGTATTTCTTAGAACTGTGCCACTCTACTCTGAAAAAATCACCTGTGATTTTTTCCTGTGTGTAGATGTATGGGAGGGCTGATGTTTTTGTTTTAACTTGAAATGAAGGGTTGTGGACCCAAAAAGATATTCTTCCAAACCTCCTAAAGACCTGTGAGAAAGCCAGAAGCTAAACCAAATGAACAAACCAACAAAACTCTGGTTATTTCTATTCTTGTCTGTAATCACTCTTGCATTCTCTGCTGCGTGCCAGAAGCAGCAGCCTGATCTCATGTGTCAGCCATACTTTAGTCTTATGTGACTTAGTCTATGTATGTATGTTGTTAAAATAATTAGCCTTTTAGCATCCTAAAATGCTTTACATGTTTATTCCTCTAATTTTACAGTCTGTGATTATAGTCAGTAAGGAAACATGAGGACGGAAGTGGGAAAACAGAATAGAAAGAAAACTCCTGCAGTTAGTTGAGGTTTCTTGAAATGGTTGGTTGCATTTCTATGCAGAATCACACGTAGGCACCTCTGTATAATTTTGCATTCTTTGGATGTACAGTGACTTGTTTTAAAGTGGAAAAAATGATATAGTAACAGAAAGATGGTAGTGCTAGTGGTAGCATTACTACTTTACAGCAATTTGCATGGTTTTCTGTTTCTAACCATATTTCACCTTCTCACTTGAGTGTTAGACAGCAAATTGCCTGTCTGATTCTGAAGAGGCTGATAAGCTGAGTGAACATTTTTCAAATCAAAGTGCATGGCCTGTGTTGGGCTTACTGTATCAGTAGTTTTGTGGGACAGTTAATCGGCTGTGCTTTAAGAACAACAAAAAGCTAAAGCCTGGAATTCTATAAGCAGCAACCTAGGGTCGTGGAGTGGCTGCTGAAAGGAGCACTTTCAATTTTATGTTGACCTTTGTGAGGAGAATAAAATTATTTGCACCCGAGGAAAAGCGAAGCAACTGATCCTTCGGCTCCATCCTTTTCATTTCTGTTTGTGAGCTGTGTCCGAAGGGACTCAGCCAGCAGGATTTGGAGACGATATTCGAGTTGCTTCTTTGTTATTCTTACTTCTGTTTCATAACCAGTTTTTTTTATAATCAAAACTCGCAGCAGCTGTGCTAAGCTTTATAAGGAAGCAGAGTAGGAGGGGGACACTCGTTCTGATTTTATATCCCTGTCATTTTAGAGGGAGAAAAGCCGTACGAAAGTCGCCGCGAGACACGGCAGTGCCGTCCCGCGTCAGCCATCTTTGTTCCCCCCCAGCCGCCGAGCAGCCCTCAGGGGCCGGGGAGAGGAGGCGCGCGGCCGCTCCGCCCCCGGGGCCAACGGTCGGTGAAGGCCTGAAGCGCCACCTCAGCGCTCCTGCGGCCGTGAGGCGGGCGGCACCTTCTGCTGCGCTCCGGCCATGGGCTGCGCCGCCTTGCTGCTGCTGCTGCTGATGGCGGCGGAAGCGAGCGGCGCCGAGGTGCACAGCCTGCGGGGCAGCTGGCGGCTGAGCAACGGGAACGGCTCGCTGTCGCTGCGAGGGGAGGTGCCGGGCTGCGTGCACACCGCCTTGCACCGCCGGGGCCTCATCCAGGTACGGCCGCGTGCAGCGGGCTGATGTCGGCGGGGGGTGCAGGCGGCTGAGGAGACGCCCCGCCCCGCGGGTGCCTGACGTGGTGGAGCCCGGCGTCCCGGGAGCTCGCAGCGGCCGCAGCTCGCCCCAAACCCGCCGCCCCGCCCCGGGATCCGGCCTGCAGGCACCGGGTGTAGTTACGTCAGCAGGGTGTAAGTCATGCTTCCTGGCCGTGTTACCTGGAAAGGAAGGAATCTCAGCCTGCCGTGCTGAAATACGGCTTGTTGATGCCAGAAGTTCAGGGATTTCAGACGTTTCAGTCTTTTAAGCATCTCTTAACACATGCGGAGTACATCAAAACTGCTGAGTTTGCACACTTCCACGCTGCCTAAGGAAATTATATTCTGAACCATGACGGTTCAGATTTTGCTGAAACGCCTAGTTCCTGCCATGTGCTTCTCAAAGCTTTGGTTTTTTGTTTGTTTGGTTGGTTGGTTTTTTGTTTTTGTTTTTGTTTTCCTCTTTGTTACTGCTTCTTTCAGTTCTTAGACTTACAAAACCATGGTGACCATTTCCTGGGATGAGTGACCAAAACTGCAGTCGTAGATTGGTCGCAAAGTTTATACTGATTACAGCATACGTTGTTTGTGACTCAGCACAAGGAACGTGACACTGAGCAAGGCTGGGTCATTGTTACGATGTCTTTTTAGAAAGAAATATATAGAACATGTGTGAAACTGAAGAGATAAGAACGTTGTGAGGTTAAAAAAATCTATAAAACTGATAAATATTCTGCTATGCTAGAAAATGTGAAATAGCATCCTGCTGAGTACATCAGACATACCTGTATGTGATGTTTATTATGGGCCCAGTGTTGCTTTTCTTGTACAGTAATAATTTAAAAACTCTGTTCTGGATGCCTGTACTTTACATGTTCTTTTCTTTCATATTTATTGTTTGTATTACATTACTGTTGTACTCTGTCTAAAATTAGATACAAAGAAAAATTAGCCTACTTTGAGCAGGGTAATTTTAGCATTGTTTTGTGTTGGTGTATGTTGGGAATCCCAGTACTAGTAGCAGATTGCAACAAAAGTTGGTGCCAGATAAAGCAAGCAGAATCATATAATTGTTTTGTTTGGAAGGGTTCTTAAAGATCATCTAGTTCCATAGTCAACAGTGAAAAAGTAAATACACTAAGACAGAATAATTTGAGCCGTTATGATGAGGTGTTTCAACATCCTGTGTGCTAAGTGATGTGGCATTTGGAACTTCAATAATTAAGACGTTAAAATGGTTTTTCAAAGCAAGTTTTAAAAAACTGCAGCAGTCAGCAGAATATGCATGGAGGATCAGGACTGAGGGCTGTGTACCGGTTTCTCCCATGCAGAGTTCCAGCGATAAGCTGAACGTCTCAGCTGTTTGGCTGTGCTGTGAGACATTGTGTTGATAAGTGTGAGTAATCGTTCTTGAGAAACTGTGACCAATACACTGAGTCGAACTCACAAGTTAGTGCTGTAATGAAAGACTGGCATTTAACTACTTACCCATTAAGTACTCTCTTACAAAGTTGGAAAATGTGTTTGCTAATTTAACTGCATTGCTGTAAGCTGACTTGTTATGTTGGTCATTTTAAGCAGCAGTATGGCATTTGGAAATGAGTCTGTGATCATGAACTCTCATGTGCCTGTGCAGAATCCCGAGCCTGCACACAGATACGAGCTTAGTCAGCCTGCTGGCCCAGTCAGCTGCAGGACATGTCTTGCTAATAGGTGGCTGGGCACTGGGCTAATTAAATCAATAACTGTTGCTTGTTGACACTCACAACATGTTTATGCACGTACAAGTCCGAACTTGTTTGGGGCATGTGCTAATACGCCTAGCTGGGAACCTGCTGTGTGCTGGAAGCTGTTGCTAGGTTGGTGGGGGTAGGGTGAACCCACTCTGCCCAGGAGAGGAGTGGACCCACATAGCTCACCTGTGTGTTTGCTTGGCTGCTAGGCTGGGCAAGGCTACAGTTTTGTACCTCAGAAAGTGTTCTGTTGTTTTTCCTTACTGACATGTACAGACAACTTAAGATCAATTCAAACCCAAAGCTATGGCAAAGTCTGATTTACAGGAAGCATTCACACAAATAATTCCTACCTAATAACTATTTTTTTTTTAATTGTGTTTTGTTTAAATGGCATGGGAGCACACAAGAACTTGGGAGTAACCTTAGCAGATTTCAAAAGTTATCACCAATGGTGTGAAATGTCATCAATCTCTGCCTCTGTAGATGTAGCACTCTGTCTTTGCTTGTAGGGTGTTGGTAAGGTCATCCTTCATGGCAACTCCTGCCTTCATTTTGCAAAGTACAGCTCAGTTGCTTGTCCCAAAGGTTTCTTCATTGTGGTGAAAATGCTTATGGGCAAATGTTTCAAATGCAGCTGCCTAAAATCATACCTTTGTATTTGTATTAGTGTACGTGTACAGCCTGAATTTTAGAAGCTCCATTTCATCAGTGATTAGTATCTCTGGAAATCAGACCAGTTTGAGGTTGTGTCAGGTTTAGAATTTGTAGTTTTATTGTAATCATCTAAATACAAAAGCTTTAGTCATACACATCTTCTTCCTTTTGCTCTCTGTTGTGGAGTGTAGGACTTCAATTCATCCTACAGAAAATGTCAGCAGGCCAGCAATCCCAAAGCTTTCTGCTTGTAATCAAAGTGAAGTTTGGTCTGAAAATCTGTACCAGCAAACAGAACAGAGCTGGTGGGAATTGAGTTACTCTGGATAGCAAGACCCATATGTTCAGGGACCCAGTGAAACCTTTTTACTGCTTTCCTGTGTGATTTGCAAATAGCAAACAATGCTGTGTCCTTTGCCTCTTTATCCTTGCAAATTTTTCTTGGGTTAGCACTCAGACTGGAAGTCTGAATTAATTGAGTCTTGGGAGGGTCTGTTTCAGCAACATAACTTAGTGAGTACCCCAGAATGAGGGGAAGAGGAGCAGCAAGAATAGGCTGCTGAATTCTAAGCCTACTGATGTGGCTTAGATTACAAGAATTGGCTGCAAGAAGCTGATTTGTCCCTGTGTGGTTCATTTCAAACTTAGGTTGATGCTCAAAGTGTTTTTTCCAGTGTGTTCTAGCTGATTGCATGTCCTTAGCTTTACTTTAATCTGCCATGGAGGCTATACATTTGAATAGACATTCATTTCTCTGGCACTGAAGGCCTGTTACTCATCTCTCTGGATCCTCATAGAATTCCTTATAGAGATGTCACTTTGGCTTATAAAACATATATTAGATGAACCCATCTTCTTGAATGCACCAAATATGCATCCTAGAAAAATGCTCGTGGGGAAGATGCTTCTGAGTTTCTACTAAAGCATTGTTTTTCCTGTATTCAAGCAGCACAGCTCAAGTGCTGAATTAACTGCAATAAAAGCTGTAAGGAGAGGATGTGGCATCAGGACATTTGTTCAGCTGTTTGCTTTTTAATTAAATTTCATTATGAATCAGTAGCCATTACTACAGTTTATGTGTAAAATTTAAAAAAAACACGGGACAAATGCACATGAACGAGGGTAGTAGGCTCTTGAATAAAGTCATTGCAAAGCTTGAGCATAAGTGCAGACATTTTACAGACTTGCAGCAAATCTGTTCCTAACCCTGTATCTCTGGAAAAAGATTTGTAGAAGCCATCTCATCTGGAGATTTAGCTTTTAGCTATGCTGCCAGCCTTGTGTTTTCTTTTGGGTAGCATTCTGGTAAGCACGATCTATCAGGAGCTAAATTATGCATTAGATCTTTGCACCAGAAACAGCAGTCATCTAGCATGTGCTGTCCAAGTACTGCATGATGCCATTTCTGCTGACAAGAGCACCAGTAAAATTTCACTTGTGGCAAATATGGCTTTTGTAGCTGGATTTTCTCATCTGCCAGCCATTTCCATTCATACAGAAAGGGTGTTTTGTCTTATTAGCCATCACTTTGATTTGTAAGTGGGGGTTGGAACAGTGATGCTAATATAGGGGCTGGGTATCATTGTAGTTTCTGTCCCATTGTACAGTGAGGGCATGCACTTGACTCAAAGTTAGAGCAGTCTTGGTTCTGCTTGGGTATTAAAATATATTAGAAACTAACATAACTCGTGATATTTCTGTAGTTCTGTAAAGCAGTAGATATTTTTTTGTAGCTTGTGCATTTGTATGAAGTACCTTGTTTTGTGTTTTCTGCCACTTCTTCATCGCTCAGATTCTTCTCTGCAAGTCAGATATCAATTGAGCTGGTTATCATGTGGTTCTAGCAGATTAATGCTAGTCATTGATGATGTACTTCATTAATATAAATAGATCATTTTCTGTTGAAATATTTGTGCTCTGTTGAGTTGTATGAGCATATGTGGGAGCATCCAGAAGCCTTGGCAAAGCTTAGCATGACTATTAAAAGACAGTAAAGTTTCAGTAACTGTTCACTTTTGGACAACTACAAAGTCAGAGTAGGTAAAAGTTATAGCAGCCTTTTAAATACAGCCGAGCATTCAGGGAATATTAAGCAATGAGTATTAGCATCTTGTTGATTATCCTAATATTAGTCTTCCAGATTTACTCTGCCACAGTATTTGGCTCAGTGTTCAGCTGTAAAATACCTTGACCATAAGATGACTTTCAGTTAACTGCTTTGTTGGAGCAAGAATTGAAAATGGATCATTTCTGGATGAGCTTCCAAAACTCACATTCCAAGAATCTGATCCATTCATGGCTGCTGGTAGGTTCTGCTTCACTTCGAACTGTAACCAAGTGGAACTGGGCTTGCAGCAATCTCAGTAGCTTGCCATATTGAAGAGTGCATGGATAGAGGTAAATGTTGTGACGGTTTCATTTCACATTTGAAATTGGCAACAGCAAAATGTGGAATAGTGAAGCATTTCTTGAAGGTTTCATTTTGGTAATCTGTGGCTTCAGCTGGATTTTCATAATGATGTACATTCTAAAATGTCAGCAGAGGAGCATGCAAGGCAGTTTCAAATTAGATGGTAACAAAAGCTGGCAAAAGGAGAAGAATCTGAGTTTTGTTCCCTTTATTAAGTTTCCCTTTTCTACAAGCTGATGTGCCTGGATGCAGCTGATGGATGAGTCTTTCAGGTGTTTTGCTGTGCTCCCCTCTGTCCCTGGCTGCACAGGGGCCTGGAGCTGGTTCTATGTGGGGCCAGTATGTGCCTGGCACTGATTGCTTGGGCTCTGAGCCTCACTTAAGGTGTGTTCATGTCTCATCCATCTCCTGCTAAACAAGAAAGGCGCTTAGCTCCTACGAGCATAGCTTTTAACTATCCTCTTAAAATCTTTGCAAGGAGGAGCTGGTGCAGAATGCTTGGCAGTTTTGTCCTGCTGGTCCCTTTAACGTCCCACTACCTAAACTGGAGATTGCTTCCATTTAGTGCTCTTTAGCAGGGCTTCATCCTGGCAGGCCGTTCGCCTCTTGCTTACAGTACTGAAACTCAGAGCAGAGAGCATTCAGGCAGGGAACTTGAGTAGTTCAGGTTTTTCTTTCCTAAAATTTCAGGGAGCAGAAAAATGAAAGGCTGTTGTATTCCAATGGCACTCAAAATAGTAGTGGTTAACTCCACTCCTTTACGGCTTACTTCCAGAAACATGATGAGCTAATGAATGTGAAATACATAGTGTTCAAATGCAGTCTATTTTGTAGCATTCTTCAGGTTCTCCCAGTGATTCTTACATTTCTTTTTTTTTTTTTTTTAATCCCGTTTTCTAAAAGAAACCTTTAATTTTGATGTGAGCTGATTTAATGTGGGGTTTCAGATAAATCCCAGCAGTTTGAGTTCTGTAGGTACATCTTCCAGCACTTGAAACTAGTTGCATTTAGTAATGAGACTGTCAGTAATCTCATGAGTTATTGGAGAAATCGTTTTCCTTTCTTAGAGGACTTTGTTGTGGTCGTGCATTTACCCTGACACTTCAGAATTGCCTGGAAAGTATTGCTTGAACATCACCACATGGCTGAATCTGCAAACAATGTTTGTCATGCTTTAAAATGACTAACTAGTGTTATCATTAAGTGGCTTTTCTGTGTGATATATTGGCTGTTTTTCTGTTTATAAAGCACTGGTATCAGTAAGTTTTAGGTGAAGGTATACAGAGCTATGACCTTCCCATTTGAAAAGGTGGATGTCACAGGTCTGAGGGAAAATGGTATGAGTTAGAAAGGGCCGTTAGCACCTTGTATGACACACATTTTGGCAGTCAGCACATGAACTCTGAGGACTTCAGACTGGTACAGAATAAATCTCCTTCCAGAAAAGTTCCTATGGAACTCTGAGTGGATTTGAACAAGCAGCTCTGTTTGAACACTTCTGCAGGAGCCCATTTGATGATGTCTTTTCTGCCTCTGATGAAACATTCCTACATTTCTCTCAGCTGTTAAACGGTTTTGTTCTCCAGATGTCAGTCTTTCAGGTCTTTCTTTTCTAACATCTTTAACATCCTTGCTTTTGTAGCACTTCGTTTTTTAAATGCAAGGTCTTGGTCTTTAATTGAATCACTGATGTTGCTTGGCCACTGACCAAACACTGTTTGGCTTTATGTTCTGCTGTTGTTAGTGCCTTTCCAACTTGCCTCTCGTGTCTTTTGTTAAATATTTCACGTATACAAGTGACAATGATTGAAATTCAACATCTGCATTTTCCAAAACATTGCCTTAGATAAAAAATATATATAATGTTATAGCAAAACAAATGTTAAAAATAAATATTTTTAAGGATACATTGTTCATTTTTATAGTGTTATGTTTGCAGGTTGCCTTTGGTTCTATGAATGTCGTAACCTTACCAGAGTTTCTTTTATTAGCCTAAACTTTGCATTGTAATATGCAGCCAATATTAAAGCCTGAGATGTACTTGCTAAACATTTTACATATCCAAATGATTATATGGATATCTTAAAATTCTTTATTTGTTCTGGTAAGCTCATGATGACGTAGCTTTTGGAGAATACAATGTATTACCAGAACAAAGGTCAAAGTTTTATTGAGGTGAAAATACCTTTCGTTTGTGACTCTTATTCCCTTTGTGATAAGAAAATTGGTTGATGAAACACAGTAGAGAGGCAAGGATACCACTTTTCCTCTGTGTGGGCTTAAGGAGTGATGTTTATATATTGATGTGGGATGAAATTATGCTGCTAAGGAGAGTCACTTAAATACCTCAGTTTTGCTCTGTTATTTAAATAGCTTTGTGTCTATATTACTGAGTGTGTCCCTGTTAGATGCAAAATGGCTATGAAATATAAAACAATGTTTATCAGAAGTATTAAAGAATTAAAGTCCAGAAGGCTCTCTCTTCTTAGCTGGGTTTGAATCACGGAGTCCAGAGGAGATTGGTGGTTGTTTGGAAAAGCAGTTGGGCTGTGCAGCTGTAGAAGAGGATTGAGCCGAGCTGTCAGTCAGTGACGTAGGTAGATACCTGTGCTGTGAGCAGCCTGACATGGATGTAACATAGTGCCTTTCTGCTGCTCTGTATGAGGTGCAAGGTGTGGGATGTCAGCTCTGCATAATTGATTCCTTCAGCCTAGGTGAGGAATACTGTGACCCACCATAAGGTAATAATGCAGCATGAAGCCAAAGAGGGCAAGCATGTAGGTTACACCAGCCTTTATTCCTATTGAGTAGTGTGACTGAAGAGTAAAGAACACCTGTGACACATATGCAGCTTTATTCTCAAAAAAAAAAAAAAAGGTAGTAATTTAATTTTATACATCAAACCAAACTGTTGTTTCTGTTATTTTTTTTTTCTTTTTTTTTCTCCCTCCTTCCTAACATAACAATTTTATTTAGGCTAAAGACTGGTTGTTGGCACAAAACAGCTGTAGTATTTGCTATTGTTTTAAACTGTGGAGATTTGTTCACAGCTGTCTGGAGATGCCTAAGGTGCTGTTTCTTTGCTTCTTTAAAATCTTATTAGTCTTACTTTTTGATATTATTATAAGGATAATTACATTTCTGTTCCTCTCATTAAGTCATGAGCTGTCTTGAATTAAATAATAATAATAATAATAATAAATCCCTGGCATCAAATAAAGACAAACTCTTTACTCTTTGTTTTCAGTATAAATTATTATAGCAAATAGGGTTTGACCGATATAGTTAAAGCCAATGTTACCAAAGCTTTGCTTTTAAATGTTATTTCAAGGGCAAAAAAAGAATATTAGAACTAAAACAGGTGGATTTTGCATTTGCAGACTAAGAAGTGCTCTTTTTAATAAATATGATGATGCATTTCATGTAGTAACACTATTACTAAATAAATCTTGTACTTTTCTTCTTGTTGACCTGTTTTTAGGATCCATACAATAGATTTAATGATGTGATGTACAGATGGATCTCACTGGATAACTGGACTTACAGCAGGACATTCAAAACTCCTTTTGACATCAGGTATGCAATAAGGTTGTGTCTAAAATACTTTTTGTGACATCTTTCATGCAGAATTTCTGGTTAATCCACCAGCTCAAAATCTGCTTAACACTTTTGTGTCTAATAAATTATGCAATATGTACAGCTGCAAAGCTGTTGCCAAAGGGGTTGCTTTTTCCCATTTTTATCTTCATTGTTGAAAATTACTTATGAGCTGACAACTGTGGAAGAATAATACTTCAGTTAATTGGAATCTAGCCCATCTGATATTTCATGGGTGTGTGAATTTGCAGTGTTGCAGACTTTTGAGCCACTTCAGCTGTCATCTTCATTTGGTTATTTAGAGATATAATGTTTGACTTAGTGTGGCTACATTTTTGGATGTGGTTGATACAACTGTTACTGATACTTGAGACATTTTTACATTATCTGTTTTCCGATTGTTGTGAACTCTAGGTATTCTAACAGTGTTTCATGTGTATGTTGACTTCTGTAGAAAGTGGCAGAAAGTGAATTTGGTTTTTGAGGGAGTAGATACAGTAGCACACATCCTGCTCAACAATGTCACTCTTGGAAGAACAAACAACATGTTCAACAGATACGTAAGTAATGTGTTTAGTTCTGAAAGTGCCTTGTTTTTCATTTAAAGCTGTTTTGTGCTGAACACCTTCAGTGCTTTTAAGTATGAATGGAAAAGGTGCTTGGAGCCATAAAGAGATGACCTGAGGACTTCACATATAATGAGATAACTGTTGGAAAGAGAAGTGTGCTTGTCTTTTCAGCAGCAGCATGATCAGATCTAGAGTATGTCAAAGTATGTCTTGTTCAAAACAAGTGGACCCACGCAAGAGGATTGGTTTAGCTAATAATGCAAATCTTGCTTCTTGGAATCTGTCACAGCTCTAAGAAAACTTAAGCTTAAATCTGTTTTATTAGCTGTAAATCTGCTTACTAATTGCTATTAGAATGGTTCACATTTGAGTACTGAAATGAAAATACACATGGTACAAAACGTTTATAAGCGTTTCCATTACTTTCCATTATACAAGGTTTTTGATATTTAGTACTGGGCTTTTGATAACGTTGTTACATCTTCCTCAGCCCATACTGGCATGAGTGTACTCATTATAGAATGATCTGCAATGTGGCAAAAACATTCAACTAATTTTATAGCTTTAATGTGTAAAATGATTCTGCATACTACTGTAAGTCAATCCTGATTTGATCCTTGATCCCCCTCTTGAAGAAATAAAAAAATAAAAAAATAATAATAAAAAAAGAAGATTGTTAGTGGAATCATTCCATTAAAATGGAAATCTGGTGTCTTCGTATCTCTGCATTTACAATTCTGGAAGTTTTTTTTTGCAGATACTGAACTGAGATATGGGAGCTAGATTCTGCCACCTGAGTCTGTGTGACTTGAGACAAACCACTCAGCTTTCTGTGACTTAGTGTTGCAATCTGTGAAATGAGAATTTTCATAAAGTTCTGATGAAATTATGTAATTTTTGGAGAGTATTTATAGGACTACTAAGTAGCAGGCTCTGTAAAACTGGGATGTGATATTAGTTTGCCCTTATTTCTGCAACTTCATTCTCTATCAGGTACAGTGCTGTATGCTATAGAAGTTAACTGTGTGATGCTAGCAAATGGAAGAAATTGCTAAGATTTGATTTGTCACAAATGAAAGCTATTTAGAAGAAATGGATGTTGTTAGAAGCATATTGTCTTGACAGCACAGAACAATTCTGAAACTGAATGTTTACCCCTCTATCCAGCTGCATTGTAGGGGGTTTTGTAAGCCAATGAGGGAGACCCCAAATTTTTTGTGAGGAGCTAACATGGAATGTGTGTGTGTTTTATGGATGGGAGGTGGCATGAAATATAGGTTTGTAGCAGTCACACAAAAGTCAGCTGGATGCTTTGTGATAGAGAAGCTGGCAGCACAGTGTGAGTTGAAAGGAATCCTGTATAGAGCAGCCTTCTGATTTGGAACAAATTGCCTTTCTAAAAAGATGCAGATGAGTTCTGAGTGAGGCAGGAAGGGAAAGATTCTCTAGCTATCCTCATTCTTCAAGCAGTTCTGTGCGCAAGCATACTGCTGCAGCCTGCAGTGAGAACTCAGCAAAGGTGAAGGGGTTTGTCCAGAAAGATCTCATATATGGAATTCTACTTTGTGTTGTTTTTGCTTTTTTTTTTTTTTTTTTTCCAACAAGGAATAACCTTTCTTTTCTTCAAAACTAGAGCTTGCTGTAGCTGTAGTTCAGGTGCTATTGAAGAATATATGTATGGTATTAAAACCCCAATGTGATGGTGATTATAAGTTTCATAAATAATGTCAGCACTGTAATGATTTTGTTTTGTTCTCTTAATCTAGAGCTTTGATATTACCAGTGTGATCAAGGAGGTCAATTTTATTCAAGTCCGTTTCATATCAGCTGTTTCATATGCTGCAGAACAGAGCAGATGCCACAAAGCATACAGCATCCCCCCAGCGTGCCCTCCACCTGTGCAGAAAGGCGAGTGCCATGCTAATTTCATCAGAAAGGTAGGTACAATATTGTCTGTTTTTGCCTTGTGGCATCAGAGGAGGAATGCACTATGTGCTGTCCTTCCAGATGGATTCTGAAACCTTCAGTGTCATTTTATTAGTAGGATGTATTTTTCATTATAATTCCTCTGTTCTGCATCGCTGAGAAACCTGTAACCGAGCATGTAGGTAATACGGGAGGCATATGAAGGCCAAACTAACCACACTTAGATGGTAAGAATTTTAAAAAGGCTTTTTTTTTTTTTTTTTTTAATCAAGGAGTAAACAAGGAAACTGGCTGATAAGAAAAAAAAAAACCACTAAGAAGT
>VXAB01006226.1:0-18725 GCA_013399175.1 Odontophorus gujanensis
AGAATCACAGAATTGTTTGGGTTAATAGGGACATATAAGATCACCTAGATCCAGCCCTCCTGCTATGGAAGGGACACCTCCCTCTAGATGAGGTTGCTTGAAGCTCCATCCAGCCTGGTTTTGAATGCTTCCAGGAGGGGGTATCCATANTTCCAGGAGGGGGTATCCATAACCTTGCTGGACAACCTGTTCCAGTGTCTCGCCACCATCACAGTAAAGAATTTCGTCCTAGTATCTAGTCTGAATCTACCCTCTGCCAGTTTAAAACCATTTCCATTCATCCTGCTGCTACATGCCCTTGTAAGAAGACCCTCTTCAGCTTTTCTGTAGGCCCACTTCAGGTATTGGAAGGCCTTTATAAGTTCCTCCCAGATCCTTCTCCAGGTTGAAGAATTCCAGCTCTCTCAGTCTGTCCTCGTAAGGGAGGTGCTCCAACCCTCTGATAATCTTTGTGGCCCTCCTCTGGACATGTTCCTACAGCTCCATGTCATTCTTGTATTTGGGGCCCCGGAACTGGACACAGTACTCCAGGTGAGGTCTCAGGAGAACAAAGTAAAGGGGCAGAATCACCTCCCTCAACCTGCTGGCCATACTTCATTTGATACAACCCAGGATACAGTTGGCCTTCTGGGCTGCAAGCACACATTGCTGGCTCAAGTTGAATCTTTCATCAGCTGACACTCCCAAATCCTTCTCCTCAGGGCTGCTCTCAAGCCATTCTCTGACCAGCCTGTATCTGTGCTTTGGACTGCCCCGATCCTGTTCTTATAGGTCTTGTAAACACATAGTATATACCTTTTAGGACTCCAGTGGCCTGTCTTCTGATAATTCTGATAATAAACTTGGGCACAATAAGCAGTTACAGTGAAAATCTTGCCCCTTATGTTAAAATCTATAGTTACATTTGCAGAAATCTTAAAGTACACTTAAGGTATCAAAGAGAGTCTGGGAAGGGAGGTTTATTTGCTGTAAAAATATATAGTGATTACACGACATTTCATTGTGGTTGTTTCGATAGGAGATAAATCTAGGCTGTACTGAAGTCTTACTCGTGATATTTTCCTAGACAGGCAAACTAGACATCTAGTTATTGGACCAGTATGACTCTGTTTTGAAGCACACGTTCCTTTATATCACAGTTGATTTCAACCTAACTTCTTTTGCAGAGCAGAGATGCTTTACAATTCATTGCTCTTTTGAGAGAACCCAAAAGTTAAAAAAACAGGTTCAGCATTCACGCAGATCATTTTTAAGAGAAATGATAAATTAAGTTTGTCACTTTACTTCCAATTCCAAGTGAACCTTTTTTATGAACAGAAACATTAAAGAATGTCTGTTAAAAACAGAAAAAAAGAAAAAAAAAAAAAGAAAAATAAATATTATTGTGTTCTGACTTTACCACTTTGATGTATACAAGGATCTGAATTGCAAGGTGGAGTTAAAATTTAAAATTTAAATACCATTCTTGGACATTAGATCCTTACATTTAGGTAAAATTTAACCTGAAGACCCCAAACTGTATACCAGTTAGTAAAGATTCAGCATCACAGGACAGGTAATATTGCTAGACTGAGGATATCCTGACATTCACAGAAAGTCTTTGAACTGTGGGAATTTTCGTTGTTTTATGTGAGTGGGAGATGGGAGGAAGGGATGGGTGTTCATAGCAAGTTATTTGTGAAAATTAAACTGGCGCAATTATAAAGAAGGAAGTCATACAGAAGATACTATAGAATGGTGCAAAAGTTCTGCAGAAACCAGTGGACTGAGATGGAGGCATCTCTTTCTGTACAGCAATAATGCTCACACTGTGTTATCACTGATCAAATACTGACATAAATGTCATCAAGTCACTGAGGAGCTTTTATCAAAAAGTAAATCTGCAAGCCTTACCTGAAAACATAATTTTAGCTGTTTCTGAGATTGTTTCTTTACTACATAAATTTTACTTTGCCTTTTGTAATAGAGAGGTAATAGAGAGGTACTACATTTTCCAACTAATACCTTTAAGCACATTTGTTATTTTAGTCAAGATCAAAATTCTGGAAAAACACACCAGCAACAAAAGAGAAGCAAGAATGAAGGCCAAGATTATTTAGTCTTAGTCTCATACCCTTTAGTGCTTGACATCTCTAAATCTGTGTGATTTTCCCCATCCACACACAAAGTGCCAGCAATAGTAAGGAAAAATCCTTATTAGCTTTGTTTGCTCAGACACCTAAGCACCACCCTATGAAGGTAAGCTTGTCTAAACACATTTTTACTTCATCTAAAACCACTGGATCTTGTCTGTGATCTCTTCAAAGTTGCATTCACACTTGGTTTCCTCTAAAAACTGAGGTTTGCCGAGTGGTATAAATACTGTCTCTTGCTCATCTTATAGTTTGCTAGCCTAAGCTGAAGGAAATCAGTGTGACAACTGCTGCTTAAAACTGATGTGATAGATTTGCAAATTTGTGAAAATGCTTAACAGGACAGTTACAGAGACTTGCATGATCAGAACTTAAAATAGCAAAGATAACTAAAGAGGGCCAAAAATTTCCAACAGTAATTACAGTCTCTCTCTCTCTCATTTTTCTTCCCCCCTTCCACCTCTTCCTCTCTCCTCAAATATAAAGGAAATCTGGATTGGTAAACTCAGACCCAGACATGTAATTATTATAAACTGAAAGGGTTTATTTGTTTGTTTTTAATAAGCTACTGAATCTCACCATTAATGAACTGACCCTTACATCTCTCTATGCCCAAAATGTTATCATAGAATCACAGAATCATTAAAGTTGGAAAAGAATACTAAGATCACCTAGTCCAACCATGAGCCCATCCCCTCTATGCACACTAACCATGTCCCTCAGTACCACATACTCACAATTCTTGTACCTTGTCTCTCCAGCCACCCTGGGCAGCCTGTTCCAATGCATTACCACAACTTCTGAGAAGAAATTTTTCCTAATCCTGAATCTCTCCTGGCACAACTTAAAGCCATTGCTTCTGGTCCCATTATGTTCTGTTGTCTTACTATTGAGAAATAAATGGACCCTTTTTGGGGGGCTTTTTTTATGTGTGTATGTGTGTTTGTTCCTCACTTTCCAAATCTATTTTACTTGACGATAAATGAATGCTCCCCAAGTCAAGTCTGTTTTGTTGCTGATACTAAATAGTGTATGATCTCCTTGTCTTTATTTGGACATACAATCACTTTTATCTTCTTTTTTAAGAGAAACTCCATATCCTGTTGAGGACAGAGAGTTAGAGTTGCTGGGTGGGGTTCTGTAGCCAAGGTTAATCCATGCACACCCTTATAATCAGAAGGTACTCAGTCTACCAAATATATTCCCAAGGATTTTTTTATTATTATTAACAAATAGGAAATAGTGACAATATTTATTTATACAGTTATTTACATTGCTGCTTACTGGTCTGGACGTTGCACAAATTGAAAGTACTATGCTCTCAGTGAATTCTTTTTATAAGCGTAAGTATTTATGTAGCAAACTGTGTGAATAAATTCATTTCAGAATTTATTTATAAGCAGTCTTAAATACAAAAGGAAATGATGGTTGCTCCTTGAAGTCACATACACTTTTTCATAAGTTATGACTGAATGAGAACTACTTTCATACTTGGTTCTAACACTTGTCAGGAGAGCATGTTTAGGGAAATCACTATGAACAGAAAAAGAAAAATAATCTGCAAAGTCAGCTGAAATCTACATAATAACCTGGAGTGGAAAATAACATAAAATACTAGAATTTTGGATCAGTGCTTAAGAAGTGAAGAGCCATTGCCTGAAATTCTTTTACAGTTTCCCTTATCTTTCAGCTCACACTCTCATACAACATTGAACAGCTAACATAGGGTGAGAACTGTCTGAGCTAGAAATTGCACAATGAATAAAGTCCAGGATGTTCCTCAGTGCATCAAAGAGGACATATCCTTTGTGAAACCCAGACAGACTGTTCAGCGAGAAGAGAAAAATAAGCTAGGCAGTTCAGACTTCATTCATCTTGCCTTAACTGAGCATCAGCTGATATGCTTAATTTACCAGCCTAGCTCATTAACACTTTTTCCTATACTCACAAAAAAGAGGTATCTCCAGAGAAACATTAGAATTTTAAATTTGAATCACTTTCTTAAAAAAAAAAAGAGTATCACTATTCCTTACTTAGATATTTTGCGTATATGCTTAAGACTTTTTAAATTTTCTTTTTCTGAAGTATCTTTAAAAGACTTAACGAGTATCTTATAAACACTAAAATTATCATTTTTTTTACAGTAAAAGAGTATAGACAAGTAACTTCTCTTAATTATATCTTAAATTAGTTCTCATTTTGTATCAAAACAATACATAAATAGAAACACAAAACTTATGTAATTTCTAGACTTTCAGTATTTATACGCATATGGTCTGCTCCCATTCTTGATCACATAGATATATTTACATGTCCTTGCACATGTATATTCATTTCTGGAGTTGGGTTATAAATACCTGTTGAGAAAAAAATGTTGCCACTCTCATAGAAAGCAGGTAAAGTGTTCATGTCCAACCCACAAGTTATATATTAGGAGTTTTGTAATTTATATATGTTAAAGATTTTATATATTTTATATGCAGCCCAAGACAGTTCCTTTTCACTCATTACAGCCCAGACAATCCCAAACATTGAACATCCAACATTTCAGGTTGGGTTCAGTTTTGGCTCTATATTTACCAGTGCTGAGCAATGATTTGCATTATAATGTGTAACTCAAAAAAGTTACTATGAAATCCTACTAGGTTAAGTGCTTGCACATATAGAGCATGAAATATATTGTAATTAATCTGCTAATGTATGTCTGTGAATAAATGATTATGTCAATAAAGTTATTATTTGCATTTGAGAATATAATTTATGTGCTTTGCTGAAACCTTATTCTGCTTCATTTGCAACCTCAAGTTTCACTTGAACCCAGCTATTCATCAGCCATAGACATCCTGAAATGAAACATACACAGCTACTTCTCATGTTCTCATCTCACTTTGTAGATTGCAGCAGGACAGCAATGCCTCCTCTGACATTATCTTCTCAGGATGCTATTTGTACCAAGTGATAAGCCAACAAGGAAGTGAGAGTGTAACCCCAATATTCCTCCTAATAAATATTTTGCAATCACTCTCTTGATTGTGTAAAGGAAGTTAACATTGCTAAGGCTTGCTTTGGAGCTGAGTCCAAATTTATTTTCCTCTACTGTTGAAACTGCTGCATATTTGTAGTGGGAGTTGTGAAAATACGATTTAAAATAGGGAAGATAAACTTCCCTAAAATATTCACTCAGATAACATCTAGACCAGTAATAAAAGATATAGTGTTTTCATATGGATGGGCAACTAAACTCCACCACAGCCACTTTCACGCCCTCTCAAAGGATCTGTGGGAGACAATACAATGAAAAAGGGCTCAAGAGTTGAGATAAGGACAAGGAGATCAATCTTCAATTACTGTCACAGGCAAAACAGACTAAATGCCAGGAGATTAATATAGTGCATTCCCTATTTCTAGTGTGACACTAAAAGCAAATGAAAAATACCTCCTCCAAATTCACCTTCTTCTATGTTCTCCCAAGCAGCACAGGAGAATAGAGTGGGCACTGCAGTCAATCCATAACACTTTGTCTCTGCTGTGGTCTCACTCTTTTCCTGCTCCAGCATAGGGCCCCTCCTGCAGGATGGAGTCATTCCCAAACTGATCCAAAATGGGCTTCCCACAGTGCTCTTCAAGAACTGCTCCAGTGTGGCTCTGTACCATGGGGCCAAACCTTCACAATGACTTCACTGTTCCACTATGGGCTCCTCTCTACAGATTGCAGCTCCAGTCAAGAGCAGTCCTGAGCATCCCACTCCATGGGATGTGCCTCTTTCAGGCCTCATCCCCTGCTGCCCTGTGGGCTTCTCCATGACTTCACAGGGAGATCTGCTCTGTGTGATGCCATGGGTTGCGGGGGGACAGCCTGCTCCTCCCTGGGCCTCTCTTGGGCTACAAGGAGCTTTTGCTCTGCACCTGGAACACCTCCTGCCCTCCTTTGCACTGAGCTGGGTGTCTGTGGGGCTGTTTGTCTCACTCCTCTCCCAGATGCTCTTGCACAAGTTTTTTCTGTACTCAGATTTACACTCAGATTTGATCTCAGCGTTGTTCACTGGTTCACTGGTTGCTTACTTAGTCCATGCCTGCAGCTTCCCCTGCTACAAAAATCTTGGCACATAAACCCTGTAAAAATGTCAAAAAATCACTTAGGGTCAATATATAGATGATCACTTCCCCATAAGCTTTCTTGGCAAATTCATGATGTTTACTGCACTTTTTTTTCCTATTTCAAATGTTTTGATAATATAGTTACGCATCATGCAAACTATGTATTGTAGTTCTCCTGTTTTGTTTTCTTTTAATTGGCTTTGCAGCAGTTGTTTCAGGACATACAATTTTCAGGCCAAGCCTGTTTCAAAATTAGCTGATGAAGTAAATTATGAAAAATTGCATTACAGTAAAACTAAAAAAAGACAGAAAGGACACTTTGAAGATAAGAATATCCAGCAGCTCCTTTTCTTTCTCTTTTTTTTTTTTTTTGTTACCACCCATTATAGCTGTTAGCCCTTTAGAAACTTAAGCAAGAAATCAGAATACAAAACCAACAAATTCAGCCTTCTTAGGAAAAAAAAAAGTTTGTTGTCAGCCGAATGGCTTCAAACATTGACTCAGCATATTCCAAAAGATGGATATGATCAGTGGATTAGTTAACTCTGCATAAACATATCTTACTTTGTTTAAAATACAATTTGGATTTAGGGTGAAAAAAAAGTAACACATGGATGCTTTTGCTGAGCAACAACTAAACAAGGAATTTTTACCTTCTCTGTAGCGTGTGTTGACAGGACAAGGGGAAATGGCCACAAACTGATGCATAGGAAGCTCCACACAAATGTGCGTGGGAACTTCTTCACAGAGCAGTGACGGAGCACTGGCACAGGCTGCACAGAGAGGTGGTGGAGTCTCCTTCTCTGGAGATGTTCAAGACCCGCCTGAAAGCCTACCTTTGCAACCTGGGCTAGGGAGCTGCTTTGGCAGGGGGTTGGACTCCATGATCTCTAGAGCTTCCTTCCAACCCCTACAATTCTGTGATTCTGTGATTCTTGTGCTACACTGCCAGCTAGGAGCTATGATCAAAGAGAACCAGGACAGATGACTCAACTGGCCAAACAGATGTCCCATACCATATGGTATCATGGTGAGCAATAAAAATGGGGGAAGCTGGACAAGGGGATGATGCTACTACTAAGAAACTGGATGGGCATTAGTCAACAGGTGTCACGCAGTTACACTGTACATCACCTGTTCCGTATATTTTATCATTATTACTATTTTCCCTTTCCTATCTTATTAAATTGCTTTTATTTCAACCCATATTTGCCCTTTTTTCCAATTATCTCCCTGATCTAACTAGAAAATAGTGAGTGAATGGCTTTGTGGGGATTAGCTGCCTGCTCACTTGAACAAAAATATGCTACTTGAAAATCTGGATATTTTCCAGTTCTGTTACTCTCATTGAAAAGTTCTTCCTCATATTTGTGTGGCACTTTCTATGTTGCAGTTTTTTGACCACTGTTCTTTGCCCTATCACTACACATCACTGAAAAGGCTGAGGTTGCTCAGCCTTTCCTTGAGTGGCAGATGTTCCAGGACTTTTATCAGTTTTGTCACGTTTCATTGTTCATTTTCTAAGAATTCCTGTCTTTTTTGAATCGAGGACCCCAGAACTGGACACAGTATTCCAGATGTAGCCTCATACAGACAGAGTAGATGGGGAGAATCATCTCCCTTGACCTGCTGGCCACACTCTATTTAATGCTCCCCAGGATACCATTGGCCTTCTTGGTCACCACGGAACACTGCTGGTTCATGATCAACCAACATGTTATCCACCAGGACCACTACGTATTTCTCTACAGAGCTCCTCTCTAGCAGATCATCCTCTGAACTGTACTGATGCATGTGGTGGGCCTCCATTCCTCAGCGCTGATGAGACACACGACCAGAAGTCCTCAATGTCCAGTTAGTAGTGACTGATGTCCTTGCAGCTGTGTGACAAGCTACCCAAAGATATTGCTAGTACACACGGAGTGCACACTGGAACTCAAACTGCTCTTGCAGAGGGGACACTTGGGCTTGCTCTTAGCCTACTGATGGATACATCAAGCTCAGAAAGTGGAGTCAAGACATCACATAGCTGGTATCTCCAGAGTTGTCAAGACATTTAGCAATGACTATGCAGTTTTATGGCCATATTGGTGACAGCAGGCTAATAGTGTCCACCCTAGTCTTACAGCTGACCCTGGTGGTGGTAGGTTCACAAGACATCCTTTCATATCCTTACTACCTTGGCCATGTGTGTAATAGTTTTGAGACAAATGCACATCATGTGCCAGGATGTGCAAGGTCAGTCACAGAAAGCAAAGACTTTTAGTTACAGATGCAGAGTTGTTTTTCACAAACAAGTTTCTTCTAGAGAAGGAACCCAGAGAACTCTAGACAGAACCCAGAGGCAGTTGACTTGTGTTACAAAGCTAACACAATCCCTTCCTCATGAGCTATTTTCCTGTTCAGACTGTGATTTGTATTTTTCCACATAGATGTAGGGTGGTTGGGGCCACCACAAAGATTACCGATGGAAGTTGCAGGGAGCTCATCTGTGCTGGATCCTTTCTGCAGGGCTCTGGACCACTGACTGGTGTCAAGGCTTATGCAAGGCATGCACAACATGAGAATTCCCTGAAATCATTTGTCTGCTGCATAAGGATGAAGAAAACAAAGCATCCAACTTCCAGAAATCCTTTCTCCTGTGTACTTGGAGGAGATAACCATGACTATGTAAATATGCAGTCACATTTGGAGTGAATAGGGAAAAAGAAAAAACACTCTCAAAATGCAATCAATTTCACTAAAGGACTGTTTTGCTAATAAATTATCATAATCCTTTCTAGAAACTGAGACAAATGCTCACTGAATTCATTTGTATGGACACATTGTATGTTAACAGGGGATGTGATTTTGTGTAGTTTTTTGCTTTTTTTTTCACTATTTTGATTCCAGTTATGCAATACCTAGACTCCCTTGGTATTTTACACCAGAAGGTCCTTACCTGTTATGTTTCATTGATTTCCTGATCCTCTAGACTTGACAGTTTATAAGATAAATCACTCTTCCTGATCTGAGGGCTAATACTTTGATAACACATTTAGGAATATTTAGCTGTGTGCTTAGTTAAGTATGAGTAATAGAGTTGAACTACATATTTTATTTAATGTATTTATCTTTAAAATATATATTATTAATATATAATATTGTAAATAAATCAGAAGACAAGTTTTTATGAAATTATTACCCTAATTTAATTGGTCATGCATATTTCAAGGGTTTTATATATCATTTCAATTCTAAAATCTAAAAATCTAAAAGGATCCTTCATTGATGTATTTTTCCTGAACTTTAGTATTGTTCTAAGAATCTGTGGATATATGTAGTTTTTTTTATCTTGTCAAGTTGATGGAGTCCATAGTAATTGTAAAACTAAGAAATGAAAGGGAAAAATAAAACCCAGAAACAACCTCACAACAACAAACACATTTCTTAAAACTGCAGTTGTTTGAACAGAAAAAAAAAAAAAAGGTAGTGAAAGGAAATAAGAAGGAGATATATGTCTTCATACTATTATAAAATTTCCTCAATGTAACAGAAGTTCTTTTTTCTTTAAAATAATAATAATGAAAAAACATATATCTATACAGTAAGAAATGACATTTTCTAATAGTATGTTTGGCAGTGTCAGCATATAGATCAGGCTTCCTTGAGCACAGGCAGTATTTGCTTTATTGAGGATTTGATACATCACTGAAATGAGTAGTTGTGAACAAAGCTGCAATACAATGATTTTCAGTATATTCCAGTTTACAAGGCTATCCCAGTTAGATAACTGCTTGCAACTATGACAGCACATTCTCCAACCTCTTTTCTACATGAATCTACTTCTTCAACTAATATTCTGCATTTGCCATCCAAAAATCGGTACTCAGGTTGGATTTTATGATCTTCTAAGTGCCGTCAAAGCTTAGGGGTATTTCAAGTTATTGTTTAAGAATATCAAGCTGATTGGTACACAGTTTAGGAACGTCTGATAAACTACAGAGGCTGTTTATAAAGGTTTTCAATGTGGAATTAAAGGATAATTCTCCTGCAGATAGTTGCCAATGTATTTCTGTACTGTTGCTTATGGAAAATAGTGAACTTGGTACATACTAACATGAACACACAATGCATTTGTAAGCAGGCTGGACTGTCAAGACTTTAATTTATTTTTCTAAGCTCTATCTATTTTAAAGAAAAAATTGCAAATGTTTCAGAAGAATGACTGCAATATTTAAGTTTTTCAGCAAAATTTAGGACTGATGATGGACTGCTTCTCCATACTTGACACAACATTGGATATATATCACTGAATGCTTAACTTGCTTACAAATTATGTCTTAAATTGACTGAAAAGGTCTTGCCAATATCAAATTAAATGTAGTATAACATTTTTCTAATAAGAATCAAAGAAGAACTGAATCTGCATTATTTGGTTAAATACATCATTTTAATTCTGTTCTAAAAAGTAGATACTATGCTGACATATTCATAATACAAATTGCGAGTTAAGCAATTTGTTCGGGCCATTTTCTTACAGAATTGAGACCTAAGTCTTATTGGTGAAGACTTGCTGCAGAGAAAAGGGATTATAAATTAGAAAAAAGAAAATAGCAATAATGATGTATTCTGAAATTCACAGTCTGCATAATCCAGTTATAATAATGCAATATATTGCTATATAATTACTTTTCAATAATTAAGATCATTATTACGGTGATGCATATCAAATTCTAAGTTCAACAACTTTAGTTTGTAAAGTGCAGATACGTTATGCACTTCTGTCAACGGTTTACAGGCTGGTTCGGCTTGGTTCCATGATGATTAGGGTGGGGGACCCACGACCCATGGAAGGGGAAGTGGGAAAGTGAAAAAGGAGAAGGGGGATGGGCCTAAAAATGAAACAGCGGCAGCGATCTGAGGAGGAAAGCTAATTTACTAAATAAGATATTGGAAAGCAAAATAACACAATATAATACAATATAATCGGAATTGAAGCTAATGAATCAAATAAAATGAGCAAGAGAGAATGTCTGATAAAACCAAAGGCCTTACGCAAAACACTAAATGCGAGAGGGCAGCGACCCCCCGCTGCTGTGTCGATCCCAAAGGAAAGAGAGGTGTGTCTCATGGCACGCAAACAGTTTTTATCTTTCCCTCTGAGCTGAAAAATGCAGAGCAACACAAAGTCCTCTGGGATGCATAGTTCTTCTGAGACAGGTATATTAGGAACTATTGATGACACATGGAGCTGGAGCATTAACTTTTTTACTCTCAGTGCACTACATGATGTTATGATGTGGAATGCCAATAACAAAAATCATAAACCATGACAACTTCAAAGAAGAAGGGCAACAAGGCTTGTGAAAGACTTGGAGATTATGCCCTATGAGGAGAGACTGAAGGAACTGGGTCTATTTAGTTTGGGGAAAAGGAGGCTGAGAGGAGACCTTATTGCTCTCTTCCAGTATCTGAAAGGTGCTTACAGTGAGAGCAGGGTTGGTCTCTTCTCACTGGTGTCAGGTGACAGGGTGAGGGGAAATGGTCTTAAGTTTAGGTTGGATATCAGGAAACATTCTTTACAGAAAGGGTTGTTAGGCACTGGAATAGGCTCCCCAGGGAGGTGGTTGACTCACCATCCCTGGATGCATTTAAAAACCATTTGGGTGTGGTGCTAAGGGACATGATTTAGCAAAGGGTTGTTAGAGTTAGGGTAGTATGGTTAGATCGTGGTTGGACTCGATGATCTTTTAGGTCTTTTCCAATCTGAGTGATTCTGTGATTCTATGATTAGTTTCTTATATTATGGAGCTTATTAACAGTAAGATTATTAACAAGAAAAAATGAATTCAAGAGTGCTTGAAACATTTTGTTCAGGGTGTGTTATAAATCACAATATAGTTCCTTTTTTTTGGTCAGAGGTGCAACAGCACTCTAAGAACGTGTATCCGATGTTTAGCAACAAGACACAATAGTCTCCTCTGACCATTTAACTGTTAAGCTCCTGTACGCTATCTTTGAAATTATTTTACTTCACTGTGGTGAATATGCCTGGTCCTCACCAAAACTTTAGATTCAGACACTAAGTAATTTGTCAAGGCTGTTGAAGGCTGTCAAAATAAGAACTACTTTTGGCAGTAGATAGGATTTTTTAAATCACGTAGTAGTGATTCTCTAAGATAAATTGTGACTATCTTTAACTCCGATCATATTCACATCCTTACCTAGAATCAACCCATACATTTCGATTAACTCTCTTAGAACTTTTCAGGACAGTGACCAAGGAAAGCTGGAATAAAAACTGACAAATTTAGAAGACCTTGTGGAGAAAAAACAAAGAAACAAACAAACAAAATAAAAACCCCAACCAACCAACCAACAACAACAAAAAAAACAGAAACAAAAAACAAGAGTCACTGAACCAGGTGACAGTAGAACCTGCAGTAAATGAACTTATGCAGTACCATGACTAGCGCCCTTATTGTCAAAATATTTCCAGCCCATCTTACTACTTGAGTCATATTTTTATTTTATTTTATGAGAGTAAAATGCCAAAACCTCATCATGTAGCAAGTAAACAGTTAAACACTGATATGAACTGTAAGCACTTGCTTGAATTGTGCCAGAAATGACACAGCACCTCATCACTGACGCACTTGACATTTTTGTAGGTACCGTGTTGTCAAGCGTATGAGGGAGTCCCTTCTGAACACTAAATAGTTTGTGTTTTCATATTTGAGCCTCTTGTAGTCTTCACATTATTCCAAATTTTGCAAGGAACTCAGACTATTCTCCAAACTGTGTCAGGCTCTCATGATATCACACCTCTTTTTTATTCCTCTTCTTTAATCTGGAGGAACAAAGAGAAGGTAAGTATAAAAGGATGTTAAAGGGCCGGTCACAAGTAAAACTGAGTTGGTTAGTTTTTGTGTGGCTGAGTCTTGATCACTATAATCTGTCCTAAAGTCTTACGCTTCCTCATTAACCCTTTCCTTAATTTTCTGTGTATTCACACGCTCTCCAGTGTGTATGTGTGCTGTAAGAACGGCATACTGGCTTCAGTGAAGGCCTGTGTATGTGGAGTCAGACCAAGGTTATAGGCCCGTGGAGTGTGTTGCCAACTACTGGATCAAGTGAGAGGCCTACCATCAGTGACTGGAGGGACTATACCTCTCTGGATCTGAATGTGTCCTATAGACTTTGGGCCCAGTGTTTCAGCTTCTGGAGCACCAAGCTCGGCCCCAGCATGTGAACAGGAGCAGTCCCGGGCTATTTTTTTTAAGTGTGATTTCTCACCTAAAGTTAACTGGAATGTATTAACGTTCATAGGATCTCTTCTGGAAATGTTGCTTCATATACTAAAATGCAGAATTATGATGGTGTGTTAGCATACTTTATGATATATATATATATATCATATAGTGTTGCGTTGAATGATTATAGTTTTGCACTTGGACAAATATAGATCTTTAGCTCCCCTATGTAAACTAGAAAATGATTATTCTCAAATAATGAACAGTCACTAATGTCTTTATGTTCTGGACAATTAGTTTCACTGGTATAGTAGGACATAGTCAAGGTCATGTTTAAAAACAGATTGATGAAACAATAATGTCAGCAACACTCACTCTTCTGCCTAAGTGAGGAATTTCATTAATATATGGTGTTGGGTGAATGGTTCTAGAGAAAGGAATTCAGATAGAGATATTGCGGAAGATGGTATATTTCTGTGAGGCTTTATATGGATGGTATGCAAACTATTAGTAAGTAAAGGGTGGCTCACCTTTTGCAATGGTTGAGGCTCACCATTGACTCCACACAGGAGAGATCTCCAAGAAGAGATCCTTCCCTGGTGGTGGTCAGCCCTTAAATGGGGTCTGGGAGAGGTGGAGCCAGGCTCCACCCCTTCCAATCACACAGGTATATTACCTTCACCTGTGCTCCTGCAGCTGACTCAGTGCTTGCCTCAGGTGACCAATCAGTGGTTCAGGCCATGATTCAACAGTTCCCATACATACGGATCAAACAAAGCAGTAGAGGATGACAAGATTCAGTAACTTCTTTATCACCAGTTTGGAAGGGATTAGAAATGAATAACACAAAATTACGTAATTATTCAGAACTGCCTATTTGCATGTGAATTGTAGTTTGACAACAGAATAATGACTTCAATTATATTTATGTGTATATATAGGACTTTATATAGTAAATGAGCATTTTGAAAAACCACTTGTTTTGACTTAAATTGAAATTTCTGTTGCTGTGCACTACAGCTGTTTTTCAAATTCTCCCGTATTTATTTCAGGTACCTCCTCCTCTTATTTGCTATTTAAAGTATAAAATTTCCATGTTTCAAACAACATACACTAATTAAGTTTTTATTACATCTTTCTTCAAACGCACTGTGTTGGTATTACTGAAAATATGCCTCCCTTTTTATGTAACTCAATAGGAATATGGAGTGCTTTAAGAATAGAACTGGAAGTAATGTCCCTACTCAGAGAGTCTTACTATCTAAGTTAGATAGCAAACATAATGAGAAATGGCAGCAGACCATGGAAACAATGCAGAAACAAAACTGAAGGAAGAAAACTGAAAGGGTAAATTACCCTTGGGAGTTTTGTTTATGAAATGTGAAGTAGTTCATCATTTTTGCCCTGCATTTTAACATATTTTATGTTATTACATTTTTTTTTTGTTTCATCTGATCTTGTAAACACGCGGACATAATAATTCAGGAGAAGAAAGGTCTCACCCCATCACTATACTACTTCTCCCCCACCTTTAGTAATCTAAGCTATTAGAGTGATGTATTGCAGAAGTTTATGCTAATACAGATAGAGCTACAGCACTCCATGAAAGAAAAAATATTACATATATTTGGACTTCAAGATAAAAATTGAAATAAGGCACAAGAAGAAGAAGGAAGCAAAACTGCCTTAATGCCTTAAGTAGAAATGTTTACATGTATGTATATATACACACCAAATAAAGCAGTTGTATTTTAAGATGAATTACTTCAACCATTTTCAGTACTCATTTTCAAAATGATTAACTAAATATTAAAAATGAAAAAAATGAACCAAAAAATAAATCAAAGAAAGTGTAGTTGATCTAGACATATAGATCATAAGAAAAAAGGCATAAAATATGTTGTTTCTACATCCCATACAGTAAAAACAAACAAACAAACAAACATAACGAGTCACTTCAGGTTAGAGAAAGGAAAAAAACCTTTCTATATGTACAATCGAAAACACATTTTACTAAGTGAAGTCAACAACTAACTTCCTGCGTTGTTGCTGTACTGTTTATACCTTTATAATCATACAGTTCACTTTTATTTCCCTTTTTCTTTAATGTTCGTCTGGATAGCTGTAGAATACTACATCACCAAAACAGGTCCATTGAATTTAATATAGATGTATGCATCATTTATACAATTTATAATTTCAAAGTAATTAATTGCTCACCTTTGTATGATATTCTCCATTAAACTAAAATTTTTTGTATGAGCAATAGGGAAAACACTATTTATTCAGAATTTATTGTTAGTCCAGTTAAAGTCTCAGCAGTGGAATCAGAACACAACAGCTATTATTGGTTAATTTAAAATAATATTAATATTCCTGGTCAAAACTGACTACTTATTACATAGGAAAATCTTTTCAACAATACTTTGAAATTATTACATATACACAGTCTTCCTAGTGTTATCTGGAGAGTTATCTTTGTGATGGTTTACCAAGGTGATTAATGTTTTAGAATTTATTTGCATTTAACACTAGCAATTCTGCTTCTAGCTGCATATTTCTTGAGCCAGCATGGAACTATATCAGCAAGATAGGCCTGTGCACATGACTAATACTTCTCATTTTCTTCTGGTACTCTCAAATCCAGCAGTGGTTGTCAGGTTTCTGTTTGGCTTTTAGGCAACAATAAAATCCATCATATCATTTATAGTTTTTTTGTTTGTTTTTGTTGTTGTTTTTAACACATTATTATGATGCTGCTAGCACACCATAACTAGGACAAAAGCCTGGATTATAGGAAGAACACTGTTTAAGCCCAACTTTTAAATCAGGCATAACAATATATATGTATAATTTAGTCTTCTTCATTACTTGAAGGAAAACAAATTCATCTGACTTCTATTTTGCAGTGATTGCCATTCAAGTGAAAATCACTATTCAATACATTATAATTTATTATCCTCAGATCATTTGGAATCATTAATTTGTGTACAGATATACTTACATATAGAAAGCAATGTACATATGTGCCCAAGAGTATTTCTCTGATATCAAATAATTAACTGTCCAGTTTATCCCTGGGTTGTGGTTTTCTGTCACCTTCATTTTGAAAGAACAAATAAACATACAAAAATCGCAGCTTTTGATATTATCTTCTCCAGGAATTGTTCTCAAAATGAAAATTGAGTAGGACTGCACTGATTTCCTCAGTCCTACAGAGTTCCCCAGCTCTCTCTGAAATCTTCCTTAAGACATCCCTATAAAATTATTTTCAGATCAGAATTTTTCAGAAAATGTTGTAAACCATTATTATCTCCTCAGCTATTTCCAAGATGTGATCATGATAAAAATTAAAACTTTCGTTCTTGGGTGATTTTTTTGTTTTGTTTTGTTTTTTTTGTGTTTTTTTTTTTTTTTTTTTTACAGAAGTTCCTTTTGTAAGACAACACACATACTTGAACATTTTAAATCATCATCTGACAAGGAGCATTCAGAAACAGCAGATTAACTATGGAAACTCAAAGTCTGACTGAGGTACTGTGTAGATCTCTTGGCTGACTAGCACAGTGAGTGCTTATAGTACCCTCAGTTACTTCACTGAAAAAAAACATTGCTTGATATTGTTGTTTTTTTTTTTAAATCGAAGAAGAGAGAAACAATGTTTCAGGTGCTAAAGTGTTAATAAATGTTTTAATACCCTAGATTGCTTCAGAATAAACTCTTAGTGAGGAGCCATTAGTCACAGATTCACATGGGCCTACTTCTCCAGCCTGTCCAGCTGACTAAGCTATTACAATACTTTTTTTAAAAAAAATCATACTATTTTAGTTAAAAAATAAACAGACCAAGTTGTCCTTTGTTGTAAACTGTTTTAACTCGATTGACTTCATTGTATTGAACCAACTGAGGACTTGGTTTGATGTTTGATTTGTGGAATCAAACTCTATAACCTGGGGTTAGGTTGTAAAGCAGGCATGTTTATTCGGCGCTATGCACACACACCAGGTGCAAAGGGGATCGCCCCACCTAGCTTACACAAAGTAGAGGGTGAAGTAGCTATATATTTAAGAGCAAAAAGCATACATATTCATTGCCTTCCTAAGAGTGGGACAGATTTTTTACAATCAGGTCCAGTAAATTATTTGCATAGGTACTGCCTTGAATTCCTTTAGGTTGAGCATGCAAGAAGTCTTCTGGTGGTTGCGGGTGGGGGTCTTGAAGATGAAGGCTTATGTCTTCCTCACTGTGTTTTGACGCAGAGAAAAGTGTGTGTGCTTCCTCTGCAGTCTTCTAGCGTAAGACCTCTTATTGTTCAGACTCTGTCTTGTCTCTCTTGTTTTGTTTGATTTTGTTGGATTTAGTAGATTACTCTTTCTTCACAGATCATTGCCATTGTTTGGTTTTTTTTTTAGATCCATATGCTATCTCCGTACTCCTCCTCATCTCCCGGACCACATAGCTCTGCTTGGAGCCAGCCGCACTGCAAAAGGAGGGGAAGTTATAGTTTCCCTGCCCCTCCCTTGTTTTTTAATATTTCTGCATTATTTTTTATTTTTATTTTTTTTTTAGTGTCTCTGTCATGGACTCAGATCTAGTGATAACTCCATGACATTCTGTTAGTGTGAAAATGAATAAATAAATATATATATATATGAAGAAAGGAACCAGAAGAAAAGAAAAGGAAAGACTTCCTTTTCATTTTTGTCCAAATTGTAACACGCATGCTGCAATGAATAGCAAAAATATGGATGCATTCTAATTACTTATTACTCTGTTTTTACTATGCAATTGTGAATTATGTGTTCTTGTTTTTTTCACCATAATTATAGGACACAACAGATGGTAAAGTTTTCCTCTGTATTGAAACCTCAGCTGCCCACAGTCTATACATTTTAAGCAAAAGGCATTTCATAATAACAGAGCTAACTGTTCAGCCAAATGTTTAAGATTTTCTATAGAAATTCATAGACTCAGAAAATCATAAAATAGTTAAGATTGGAAGGGACCTTAAAGATAATCTAATTTCAGTTCCCCTGCCATTAGTTGGGACACTCTTTCCACTATGTCATACTGCTCAACTCTCCATTTAAAGTGTTCTTGAACATCTTCAGGGATGGATCATCCACAGCTTCTCTGTGCCACTTGTTTCAGTCCCCCACAATCATAAATTTTCAGTAAAAAAGTCATTGCAAGCTACGTAGCTTCTTTACCTCTAATTTCATCTCATTAGTTCATTCAATATTTGTCATGGTTTTATGAT
>VXAB01006227.1:0-22239 GCA_013399175.1 Odontophorus gujanensis
GAACGGTTCGAGTCCGTAACATCTACCATCCACTCCATTATTTCCCATGGATACTATTCTTTTGGGTTATTCACCCTACACATACATATAGATAGATAGACAGACAGAAAGACAGATATGGGTATAGATGTATATAACGTGCCCTGTATGTATATATGTGCGTATATATATGTGTGTGTATATATGTGTGTGTATATATATATAGATGTATATAACTCCCTGACAGACACAAGCAAAAGTCGGAGAACTGTTCTAAGCCCTGAAGTGAGGTTAGCTTAGCATCAAGATGTAGATGTAATTGTCCTGGAAAGTTTTCCCAACTGGCCTTCTTGAGTGAGGTAGACTGTGACCCCAGTATGCATGTGGGGTTTTTTTTGTTTGTTGTTGTTTTTTTTTATTTTTAGAGAAGCAAACAAATAGAAGTTTTTTTGTATCCTTCACATGTAGGAATGAAGAAAATCAGGGTAGGTAGATCCTGCTCTGTTCCTGGTGAGATACCATATTCTGAAATTGTTGAATACGAGGTTCATGCTGCAGCTACAGTAGGAAATCACAAACATACTTAAGTTTGTTATTTTGTTGAAATTATTATGCTAGCTCAGAATTACTGTATTTTGAAACATTAATATGTATTCTTGTGCTAGGTTGTGGAATAGATAAACTCAGGAAATAACCAATTCAGGGAGGTTAGGTAGTCCAAAAGCAAAGAGATCACAATAGAAAGTAAAGAAGGACAAAAAGCAATGTGGTAAATGAGTTTCTAGTACAACTAATTTCCTGGAAGAGGGGCATGCAGTAAACTTTTTACCAGAGGGAAGGAAAAGTGGAAAGGAAATAATTAATTAATCCTACTTGGAAAAAAGTAAAATATTCAGGAGTAAAGGATGTATATTGTACTTACAGGGAGTATACAAAATGGTAATGGAATAAAGAACTTAGGTTCTTAAAGGTCAGCTGGCTGGGTGCTCCTGGACATGCTTTTATTGGGTAGGAATTTGATCAGTATTCATGAGAGTAGGCAGAAGATGTGTTAGCACTGTCTTATGGAAAATGCCTAGTGTATTTCTAAAAATACTGTTTTTAGACTTTTTTCCTTAACAGGGGACTGGCTGAACAATTCAGGTAAATCTTTTCCCCCAGCACCACTGAATATATTACTTTTCTCAGACTTTGGAGCATATCAGTGAAGATAATGGCTTCATTTTGCTTTGCAAACTAGGCTATATAAAACGACATTCAACACTTGCCAAGACACAGGGACCTAGCCAAAGGAAGCCAAGAGAAACAGGCTCTCAGCAAGGTGGATAGTGATAGTGCAATGTATGCAGAGCAGGGGCAGTATGCTGCACAGCAACATATTTAGTGCCCTTGCTCTGTTGCTTCATTTCACACGTGACACATGTCCAGCTGAATACATACAATGCATCATCTAAGACAACTGCCAAGTTAAGATATAATTAGGCATCCTCCCTCTGAACACCCTTAGCCAGTAGCAGCTTCAAGCATATTGAAGGGTCAGGTGAGCTCTTTGGAAAATCCTCTGGGACAGATGTACTCAGACTGGCTAGCCCTAAGCAAATCAGCAGAAGTTGTGAAAGTTGTCTAGCCATAAGCACTTAGGGCAAACTGATTTATTTCCCCCTCTGACCATGCACATAAGTGAAGAAGCAGGTGAAAACCATCAGCTATATTTGATGAGCAGCACTATCTATTCTAAATGAAGGACACAAGATGAATATTTATTTCTGCTGACTCACAAGTACTATACGTAATGTTACAAGTTGATGATAGGAAACAGCAGCTCTACCACCTCCAAGGAACAACTGTGTTGTTAGTGAGAAAAATAAGCTTCAAAATGCAAGCTGGTAGGGAAAGGGAAACAGGAAGCACTGTTGGATACTACCCAAATGTGTTGATGGCTGACTGAACAGAATCACCTGGAACCGCAGTGAATTCACCTCTAATTTCTCCCCTTTCTGCAATTGCAACACTGCACTGAAATGGTAAAGAATTTACTTACTGTTGACTGTAGTAACCAGGATGTATGGAAGGGATGGCTGACCTGGAAACGAGGGAAGCTGCAGGGAATATGAAGAAGGAACTAAGCAGATGACAGCTGTAATGCTCTACAGATCATTAACGGAAAACAGAAACAGGGCAGGACACAGGCTTTGTGTCACTGTTGATTTGGTATTATTATGGGGCCACCTTCTCTGGAGATTCTGGGGTGACTGGAAAGTGGGGAAATGTGTTTTGTGTGACCCTGAAGATGAAAACACTGCCTGTCAGAAAGAAATGGAGGAAGTAATCAGGGGAAGGATGGAAAGGACACTAATCTTTCAAGGTTCAAAATGAATGGCTGAAAAGAGGAATTCTGGAAGGCTGACAAAATGATTCCATGCCCCTTGAAGCTCAAGACCTCTGTGCTGCTAAGAATGGTTACTGTCCTCTCATTCGATGTACCGTGCACATAGAAAAAACTGGCAGAGAAGAATCTAATTACCATACCCTAAGCTCAGAGAATTTCCACTGATAAAATTCCTTCAAAATCATAAAGTACATAAACAATTCTGAACTGCAGTAAACTGTTTTTGATTCTATATTTCTTTGGTATTCAGGCTACAGATACAGCATCCTGATGCCCTACTACAACTCACTACCATAACTAATACATTGATTTTAATTACAGTTTATATTTCTGCACGTGTTAGTCAAGCAAATCATCATACTGAATTTGCAGTAGAAATCAAGCTGTTATTGGATCAACTGGATATATTGGGATAACATATTAGAACAGTCTACAGAGAACATGCCACAGTGTATTTTTTGTGTGTGTGTCTTCACATACAAGATTGTTTCTCCTTTGATATTCCATGCCTTGACCTCTTGCACATTCTTTCTTAATGTAAATCCATTAAATGCATTGTATTTCAAGAATTAATTATTTGATGCTTGATGCAAAATAAGTATTTTGGCATATAAAGTGATTAAAGCACTGTATTAATTACATAAAGATGGGAAAAAAAAAAAAAGATGGCCAGGCATTGTGATACTTGATATGAAATGCAAAGGACTAGTATTGTAGAACTGTGGAAAGGTAGGAATCAAAACAAGGCTATGCTTCCTTTGACAGACAGAGCACAAGTCCTTGAAGTTCATCCTTGAAGAACTTACATACTAAGCAGACGAATAAAATTTAAAAAAAAAAAGAGATGAGGGAGAGAGATTTGTCTCTCAGTCCTTTCAGCATGACTGCATTTTCTCTGCATCTCTTTCTGAATATGTCTAGTCATGTTCTACACCCCTGTCAAAATTCTTATCTACAGTAGAGATTGTCTCTGCAGGCTATTCTGTATTTCCCCACACTCCTTATGACAGGAAGCTTCAGTAGATGCACGCACATTTACTTTTGGCTCTGTGCCTTTTTTAGCGCCAAAAAATAAAAACAAAAACAAAAGCAGAAATCCCCCCATGAAAAAAAAAAAAAAATTGTGTCATCATCATTTCTGTAATTTCCTAGATGCCACATAGCTTTGTATGTTAGACGACCCTAGCATTCCTAGATGTCACAATGAAATGTGAAATGTCACAATGAAAGTTGAGATCCTTTTTATATACTGTGAAGACGTGAACCAGGAAATTCTTAATTGTTCACTATTTCCCAAGCAAAATTCAAATCACCAAACTGATGTACTGTTTTCCCAAGATCGTGTGTGAAGAGACAATGTGATATGGTAGGCAGTCAAATAAAATTGCTGGTAATATTTTACAAGATGTTGTTAGCTCCACCAGCACATTGTTAGAAACTTGGTTAATATACTTTGAATAGTGTATCTAGAAAGCTGAATTGCAACTTGGGTATGAACTTTTATGGATAACCCAGCTGGCAAGAGCATGTTTGAAATAAGCTGTCATATGAATGAGCTCTAAACCACATTCTGGTTATCCTTAACTGTACGATGTCAAACTATGTGACCAGGTAAAAGCTTCTACCCACAGTATACAATAAGACATTTTCACATCTTTTCATGTATTCTCTCATGGATGTACTCTTCTCCATGTCTCATACATTCATAACATCTTTTCTAACTTTAGGTGTCTAAAGGCTAGACGTTCAGTTAAAGATGCTGTCCAAATTGGACTAAGGACTTTGGACTAAATGCATGTACAATTAAGCTAAATCCAATCCCAGTCCCTCTCCCATAAGTTTCATATCTGGTGGTACCAGTGTTTGACAGACACATAAGGAACTGGGCTGATAAAAGTAGGAGCTAAATTTTCAGCCAGAGGGGGTTTTCTTGATATTGCTGTTACGCCTCATGGTTGTGTTTTGTTGTTTTTTCTTTCTTTTTTTTTCTTCCCAGTAGATAGAGAGGGTTGCCTGTGGATTTTCAACCAGATATACCTGTGTATAATGGCTAACAGCAGCATATGGGCTGTATCTCATACGATAAAAGTTGAAACCACACTTCTTTTGGAGTCAGCAGGAAATGTCATACAATTGGCTGAAATGATACTGTGCTCTGTAAGTAAACGATCTTTTTAGATGGTAAGCCTAGGGAAGATTAACCTTGCTGTTAAAGGTGTTTGGGTTAAAAGCACAAATCAGACCTCATGAAGCAGAAGTTACAATGCTTGCTTTAAGACAGAATGGCTATGGAGTTTGGCATGTTTCAGTAAGAGGCCTAAGCAAGCAATGACAAAAAGCTCATGGCAAGTTTTCTATTAGATGTGCTTCTGTTACACAGGGTCTGTGAGTTACACATTAAACAAATGTTTAATTTCTCAGTAAAACAAAGACAATAATTTTAATTTATCTGACAGAAGGGGGTTGACTGAAATTGTCATTCAGCTACTTATTTTAGTAGATGTCCAAAATGAAGAGTATGAAAGTTCTGGTGCGTAGCTTTCATATTTCTGAATTCAGATAGGTACAAAGCCCTTCACAGAATCAGACTTGTAATTACTCCAGACATGGAGCACATTGTTCACATCTTTGGTTGGCAGCTGTATATTGGTATTTTTAATGGCACTGCATCTGTTTTAACCCTTTTGCTGCCCACCTGCTTCAATATTACCAATTACACTAATTTCTTTGACTGAAAATAAACTGCTAGGATGTGCGTCAGGCACCTGGCTGTGCTTGCTCAACCAAAGCTTTGTTAGGAAGCAATCTCTCACACAGAAAAAAATCTTGTACAGTACACTGGAAATAAGCTTTCAAGAGAGTAAAAGCAAAGAGAGGTACAAAAAGATGAGGGAAAGCTACTGGCCCTCAGAACGATGCGCATGCTCAATGGTATTGTGTCACGGTTTTATGATTTTTGTTATATTACTGATATTCCACATCATAACATCATGTAATGTATTGGGAGTTAGAGGTAATGCTCTAGCTGCATGGATCATCGATAGTTATGGATGTGCCTTATCTCAGAAGAGAAGTACATTCCCCAGAGGACTGCGCGATGTTTTGCATTTTTACATGTTTCCACCCAGAGGGAAAGATAAAAACTGTCTGCGGTGACGGGACCATCCCTCTTCCCTTCGGGATCGAGTTCGGCAGTGGGTGTTTGTTGCAGCCGTCCGCCTTCAGCGTTAGTGTAAGGCCTTCGGTTTATTGGACACTCTCTCTTGCTCATTTTATTTGATTCATTAGACTCAATTCCAATTATATCGTATTATATTGTGTTATTTTGCTTTCTGGTATCTTATTTAGTAAATTAGCTTTCCTCCTCAGATCGTTGCTGCCATTTTGTTCCTACGCCCATTTCCCTTCTCCCTTTTTTCGCTTTCCCCCTTCCTCTTCCCCAGAGCGTGGGCTTGTGGGTCCCCTGCCTCAATTGTCACAGTACGGGGTCAAACCAGCCTGCAAACTGCTGACACATTGTTCCTTAACTTCTCCTCTCCAGCTCCATAAGTCAGATGTTATTTATAAAAGCACAGCCTGTTACCAATAGTAAGGTATGAAGAATGCAATTTAGTCTGGAGAATTTTTTTTAAACAATGCAGTTCCCATGACAGACCCCAGGGCAACTCTACTTAGAACTGGCATAGCATGAGCCATTAAGCACTACCTTTGCTGTATTGAACAGCCAGTTTTTTCCCTCCATCTTGACTGTAATACCCAATCGTGATATTGGCATACTGTTGGAATCTATGCTGAAAGCATTGTTTCTGTCAAAGTTGCCCTTCCCTTATCCATAAATTATTTTATCACACTGCACAATTATGTGTTGAAGAAAAATCACTCAGCAGTTTTTCTAGGGACAGAAATGAAACCGCCTGGTCTACGACTTTCTGTACTGTTCTTTCCTTTTCTGGTGATGGATGCAACACTGGCCCTTCTCCATCCATAAATGTTCTCCAGAATTTAGGAAACCCAGAGGCTTCTCAAATAAATGAAATAAATGACTTCAATATTCTCTTTGCCTTTGCAGCAAAAAAATACATAATTAAAAGCCAACTTCCTAAATATCATAACAAGGACACAGCTTGCTAACTCTTCTCATGTAATTGAAAATCCAACATTAGGAAGACAGTGTCTTTAAGCACTAATACAGCACACAAAAACTCAGATTTTTTAAAATGTTTATGCGCTTATTGCTGAAAATATTGTCACACTTTGTATTAAAGTGCCCTTTCTGGTCAGCTCCAGAATTATTTGTGAATGGATAATTCAGGTGCCTTATTAGCTGGGTGTTGGTGCTTATTCAATGCCATGTCAGATGCAGCAGGGGTACATTCACATGGAATTGAGAAATGTGCCCTTACTACCTTGTTCAGAGGTGGCATCATAAAAAGCAATGTAAGAAAGCCCTACATTACCCCTACTGTATGCTTATAGAGCCTAGTTTATAGCTGAATGCCTTGAAGAGGTACCTTTATATAGACAGCTCTGATAGTAATGTCTATTGTTTTCCATGGAAACTCCAATAGATACAAAGAGCACAATAATATTATTTGATAGAGCAAATTCTCAGATACAAAATGTTATTTTTCAACAGTCACCACCATTAGCTATGCATTTTTGCCAATAATGAACAACAGCCTGGATGCTGCACTCATAAAAATCTGCACCATCGGAGGTGACCTGATGGTGCAGTTTCACAGCTGTTACGATGGTGCTGTTGCCAGTAAAATGCTGTCCATACAATCCATCTTTCGTCAGCATGAACAGATGGAAGTCAGAAGGTGTCAAATCCAGACTATAAAGTGTGTGTTAGGACAGTCCAGACAAGATTGGCAATATGTTCCACAGTCTTCAAACAGGTATGGGGCCTGGCATATTGCAAGAGAAATGTTGTCTTCTTCTCTGGCCTGACTCTGGATGTTTGAGGCTTCTGCTTAGTCACTATCATAATGTAGTGTTCAGAGCTGATGGTTTGTCCAGCTTCCAGTAAATCCAGAAGGATCCCAAAAGACAATGCACATCACTTTGTCCACTGAGGGCTTGTCTTGAACGTTTTCTTCAATGGGGAATTAACATGTTACTACTACTTGGACTGCCATTTTGACTCCACTTCCTAGTGGTGACACCATGTCTTATCACCAGTAATGATGCAATCCAGGAAACTGTCACATTCCACCTCATATTGGTTCAATAGGTTCTGACAAACGAGCAGATGGTGCTCTTTCTGCTCTTATGTGAGTATTTTTGGGGTCTACCTGGTGCAAATTTTGTGATATTCCAACATTACCATGATCGTTTTGGAAGCACTGAAGTGGATTCAGTCTGTATGCAGTTTCCTTTTAATCTGCTGATTCATGTGGATGAGCCAATCAAGATGCTCTTCATTTAATTATGTGACCTCTGAACCTGGCCATCCAAAAAGTCGCTTGTCATTCTTGTCACTGTTGTCACTGTTGAAATGCGCCACCCCCCACCTCATTGTGCTAACACCCACAGCTTGGTGGATACATTCAGTAACATGATGAATATCAGTGGGGGAATTTTTTTCTGGATGGAGGAATTACAGACCTTTGCCTCATAAGTATTCACATGTCAGACAACATTTTGAGGTCTGGTCCTCTGTTCCTATCCATCATACAGTGACAAAATTTTAGAAGAGGCCATCCCTAAATATTTGATTTTTTTTTTTTCTCTTTCTGACCTCCTTAAATAGGAGTTCCACCAAAGAAATCCAGGCATTCTAATACAAAACTGCATTTTAGTTGCCCTTATCCATGTTTTCTTTGCCAGAAACACATTCTTGGGGGATGTTTTCTTCTTTACTAAGAAGACACTGACCACTGATCATAAACATTTAATTATTTGTATGATATACCCTTATTATTATACAAAATTTTAATGCCCAGTAATGCCCAGCTCAGAGCCAGATTCAGGCTCCTGTTTTGCTGAGTTCTGCATTAGTAGAAAAGTGTAAAAACAGAATTCAGGAGTTTGTGAATGAAAAATAATAAAAATAAATAATTAAGCATCCTAAACTAAGTTTTCAGACTACCCTTTCAAGATAAGATGGCAACAAAAGGAGACAACTAGCAGAGTAGGCAAGAGAGATGTGAAGAAAAGACATGAAAATATAGACTAAATGTATTTATACATAGATAATATCAAGGGTTTGTTTTTTAAACTAGCAATGTCAATGTTTATGTTATTATTATTTGTTATTTATATGTCAGCAGAGCCCAGAATTCCCATCCAGTACTCAGCAAACTAGTTTCTTAACTCAGAGATTATTACAGAGCTTAATGTGTGAGGAGCTCATTTCCAAATTTTCTCTCTCTTATATATCACATCTTGAAGTAATGAGCCATACATTTGGCAAACAAACTCAATTTAGTCTGTACTAACACAAAGCAAGATTCTGTTAATGCTTAAGCAGTACTTGCTTAGAAACCACTACCACTTTGCTTCCTGCACTTTTCCAGCAGATTTTACCTGGTTAGGTGAAATAAACTCATAGGACATCAAAAAAGTATAAGAGATCACATAGTTCCATATCAGTTTAAGTTCAGGCACATTCTGCGACAGGCAGGCAGGGACAGAGAAGCATGACACCCTGCCACATTAACCAAAGTGTTACATGACATGTGGTGCTGCTTGCCATGATATAGGAAAACATTTAAAAGCAGAAGTACCTCTGGAAAACAGCTGTCGAAACCTACAGCAACTACTCAAATATTTCTGCTGTTAGGATCAAAAATTTCTGCTGTTAGGATCAGTTTGATAATTTTTGTCAGAGTGAATTAGGTGTGCCTAGACTTAAACAAATAAAGAAAGAAACAAACAAACAAAAACCAACTCCAAAACCCAACAACTAGTTAGAAGAGTAACATTTTCCCCATATCATCTTTAGACTGAACACAAGTTTGGGCATAAATGACAAGCTCTGGACATTAATTTCCACAGCCCAGAATGTGGGAATGAATCACTCATGTTCACAGAGTTAACAAGATTCCCCTCCACACAATCAAATCAGCTTACTCTGAAGTTTTGCTTTCAGTCAGTCAGCTGTTCTGTGTAATCACACTATCACTCACACAGAAGAGCTGCTTTGCTGCAGCAGCTTTTCTTCCAAGAATTAATTTACAATAGACTAAAGCTGCTAATATCCTTCCTCAGCTCCTTCCATCTCTCATAACAGAAAGCAAAGAGCATAACTCAGGCACCAGAAAATAACCAATAAATTATTTTCCTACTTTGGCTCCATGGAACAATTCAGAAAATTCAAATTTGATTTGCATTTGCAATGATGCAGAAATTCACATTTTTAGAAGTATTCACCCTCATACACTTGGCACTTCTAATAGGTCTATTAAATGAAATAAAAACAATGCATTTACTAAGGTAGCTGCGGTGGAAAGTGACATTCAGCCAATTTTAAGTTCCCTGATCTTTTAGGGGATCAACTTTGGGGTCAGTCTTTTGGTACTTAATCCTGCAGTCAGTACAGATGGTCTTAGGAGAACCTCCTAGCAGTCACAGGATTCTCTTGTACAAGGCACCCTTCAACTGTCTTCACTCTTACAGTCACAGTGCCCAGGAATGAGAGAAATACAATCACATACAAATGTGGTGGGTCTGCACGAGCCTGCCACTTCACTTGGCAGGAGGCCAAATACTGCAAACTGCACATTTCAGGATGTATCAATGTGTACTGAGTGGATGCTCCCTGTAAACCTCACTTAGGGGTCTTGAGGTTCAGTATATTCACCCTATGCCCCAGTATTTTAGTAACATTGTTTGCAGAAAAGTATCATCCAGTCAACATCAGAGGGCTTTGACTGGAAAGCCAAACAAGGAAACTAAAGACTCTGCCCCATTATATCTAGAGCTTCTTTTTATACTGCAGTATTTTATTCACAACAAACTTTATTTCTTTTTATGGTCTTCTGACATAAGAATGATTTCATCATTCAGTTACAGTCAACATAGCAGATAATAAAAAGCAGGTAGGAAGTGCCAGGATTAAATTTAGATTATCAGAAAATCTTTAACAAAAAATGGAAGGGGCAGCTTGGGACAGAATATAATAAAATCGGACGTGAAGGATGAAACATAATTCTGCATTTCATTGGAATAACAAATTATGTTTTTTAAGTTGCTGACTGATAGCTCCATTACTGACCCACTTATGAAGTAGGCCTCCATTTCTAACCATGATCCTCAGGCTACAGTGTTCCCAATGGGGATCTTTATTTAACCCCACTTCAGTGCAAAGTGACCAAAACCACATGTGACCTTTATTATTTGAGCAGTTGTCAGTGTCCACAATAGTTCTGAAGTGAAACAGTCTGAAGTGAGATCGTGCCAACTCACACATATTGATAGCCAAGTAACAGATTCCAGCAAAATGGGAAACATTTTTAAACAACATGTTATATAGCTTTATATAACATAAGGCTGAACACCTTATTGGTGAATGGGTCACTTGGCAAAATTCTCAACACAGAACATGCTGTGCAGCTGCCTGAAAGTTCAATTTTGCTGCATGCCTGAACAAAACCCAAACATGGGAGAAGTAAGGATTACAGAGGTTTCCAGAAAGGACTTCTCTAACAGTGATAGTCCACAAGTTGCTGGGAAATAGCTCTAATTTCTGCTACTGATGCAAACTCTCAAGTCTGTTTAAGTGGAGTCAGTGTTCTTTTTGCTTTTCCTGTCCTCTTGAAAATGCCACACTGAACTCATTATCTTCACTTTCCTCTGTGCCCTCTTCTCCCATTGAAGCACACTCTCACTTCCTCAACTTTAACCACCTGTATGCAGACAGCAGTGGCAGTGATGCTGAAAGCTTTCTGTTAGCAATGAGTGACAACCAAAAACGGATGAATTTCTGGATGGACAACCTACCACAGGAGTCAATTTTATAGATTATAGAATCTAAATCTTCCCTTTTATTCACCTGAAAAATATCTAATATTAGGATACAATTTCTATCTTCACTTCCTTGATACAATTTCTATCTTCACTTCCTTGCTCCCTTCAAGAGAAGTTATAGTTAAGGAAAATCAATTTTGTGGGACCTCTCATTTCAGGCTCTGGTATATGTGCAAAGAAAAAACAGATTTGACGATACATCGACAATTGAAAAGACTGTTGTAATTTACTTATGCAAGTCCATCTTCTCTCCAAGCTTTCCTCTGAAATCCACTCTTCATAAGACACTCAACCAAAGTTAAATAAAAATATGGAAGTCCCACTGATTTCAGGAGCTAGGTCTTGTCTGCAGACAAGAAAGCATGTAGGCACAAATACAAATTCAGGCAATGGTATGAAGATCCTCTGAAACTGAAAGTCAACTGAAATATTAGTTTGCTAAATCTCTGATGAGATTTAATGATTACAAAAGAGAGTTGTGACTCTTTGGTCTGGCAAATTAAAATTCTGGGGGGATCATACCAATGTGCACTAATACCTGATGCAAGGATTGAAGAAGGTTGAAGAAGGTGGTGCTGAACTCTTCCCATGGGTATCCAGGGAGAGCATAAGAAAAAAAAACCAACACATAAAATTCTGCCTGAACATCAGGAAAGTGACAGAACACTGGCAAAAGTTGACCAGAGAGGTGGTAGGCACACCAACTCTGGAGAAACTCACAACTGGACTGTGCATGGTCCTGAGCAAGAGCTTATAGCTGACCTGCTTTGAGCAGTGGGCCACACCAGACAATCTTCAGAGGCAACTTCAGTGATTCTGAATGCATTTTTGCACAGAATCAGAGAGGAGCGCAAAAACAAATTTCCTTCCTAAGTTCATAAAAAAATAGTTCAACATTTGTTACTTTTGAAATAATACCATCTTTGTAGCATTGTTTTTCAGATTCCCTACTGATTAAAATAGCAGATGAAATTTTCTGAGAATAGCTACTGTACTGTGACTGTATGAGAGATTGATCTTAATTAGAAGTCAAGGAGACTTTATTTTCCCTTCAAATTGAAGAATAGTAACTCTTTCAGATTCTTAATATTAGTGACTGGGAGGAACAAAGAATTACTCAGTTCACAGGGATGTCTACATGACATTACAGGTGGAGAGCAAAGGGAATGGAAGAGTTTAGAGCACGTTCTGCAAAATAGAATATTAGTTCTATATAATTTAAGAACTCCAGAGAAGAGAGAACAGAACAAGCAGTTCTATTTTGTTCTCTTTTGTTCAGCAGCCTAATTAGGACTCAGTGGTGAACAAAACCCTCTGTTTAGTTTAGTAGGTGTTCATCAACAACTTTCCTTGCCTTTTCAATAAATGACCACTAAATAAATAAATAAATAAATAAAAGTAACATTTTGGTGAAAGACAAAACCCTTCTTTTTTATAACTTCTGGAAAACTCCTTGAAAAAAAGTTCTTGAAGTTACTTGAAAACTCCTTTCCCATACTCCTAAAACTTCAATGAAGGTTAATGTATTTGGCAAAAATTGGAATAAGCATGAAACCTTTACCTGAACTTTCTGAGCTGTAAGAAATGAATTCAATGGTGCTATATGACAAGTGCAAGGGTTTCAGTTTTAAAGCAGACAATTCTTGTCATAATACAAAAGTTATGGTACTGATTCAAGCTGATAACGACCCAAAGTGAAGCCTTACTGGACCTGGTGAATGGTCCAGTAATGGAGAGTATTATAGAGGTTAAGATTGGAGGCAGCCTGTTCTGCAGTGATCATGCCCTGGTGGAGTTTGTGATCTGGAGGAATGCAGGTCTGACAGAAGTAGAGCCAAGACCCTGAACTTCAGGAGAGCAAAATTCTGGCTGCTCAAGGAACTGCTGGATGGGATCACCTGGGAAACTGTCACTGAGGGCATAGGAACAGAACAAAGCTGGTAGCTCTTTAAGCACACTCTTCTGTGAGCACAAGAGCTCTCCATCCTCCAGCAGAAGAAACTGAGCAGACAAGGTGAGTGACCTGCATGGATGAGAAAGGACCTGTAGCTTAAACTGAGTGCAAAGAGAGATGTACAGGAAGTGGAAGCAGGGTCGTGTAGCCTGGAAAGAATACAGGGATGTAGTCCACATGTGCAGAGACAATATCAGGAAATGCCAAGGCATAGACGGAGCTGAACTTGGCGAGGGATGCGAAAAATAACAAGGAGTTCTATAGGTACATAGGCAGGAAGAGACAGACCAAGGAGAGTGTTCCCCTTCTGATAAACAGGGATAGAGAACTGGCTTCCTCAGACATGGAAAAAACTGAGGTGCTCAATAAGTGCTTTGCCTCAGTCTTCACTGGCGGCCAGGCTTCCCCTGACTACCAGAACCCTGAACTTCCAGGTGCAGGTGAGAGGAGCAGATTCCATTCCACTGTAACAGTGGAACAAGTCCAAGACCTCCTCATGAAACTGAATGTATTTAAGTCCATGGGGCCAGATGATATGCATGCCAGGATTCTGAGAGAGTTGGCTGACGTGGCTGCCAAGCTGTACTACATCATATTTGAAAAATCATGGCTACTGGGTGAAATCCCTGGTAAGTGGAAAAAGGAACAATTACTCCAATTTTTAAGAAAGGGAGGAAGAATGACCCAGGGAACTACAGGCTGGTAAGCCTCACCTCTGTGCCTAGGAAGATCATGGAGCAGATGCTCCTGGGTACCATGTTAAGGCACATACGAGACATAGAGGTGATCCAAGACAACCAGCATGACTTTACATATGGCAGTTCTTGCCTGACCAATCTGGTGGACTACTATGATGGAGTGATGGCATCAGTGGTCAGGGGAAGGGCAATGGATGTAATTTACCCAGACTTCTGCAAAGCCTTTGACATGGTCCCTCACCACATCCTTCTGTCTAAATTTGAGAGGTACGGATTTGAAGGATGGACTGTTCAACGGATTAATAATTGGTGGGCTGGTTGCAGCCAAAGGGTTCTGATCAACAGTTCTATGTCTGGGTGGAGGCTGGTCACAAGTGCTGTCCCTAAAGGGCCAGTCTTGAGACCAGTGCTCTTCAACATCTTAATCAATGATACAAACAAATCAAGTGTACCCTCAGCAAGTTAGTGGAAGACTTCAAGCTGAGTGGTGCAGACGATACATTGGAGGGAAGGGAAGGCATCCAGAGGAACCTGGACAGGCTGGAGAAGTGGGTCTGTGTGAACCTAATGCAGTTCAACAAGGACAAGTGCAAAGTTGTTGCACTTAGGCCAGGGCAATCCCAGGTATTTATACAGACTGGGGGAAGAAGTCCTGGAGAGCAGTTCTGTGGAGAAGGACTTGGGGTCCTGGTGGACGAGCAGCTGGACATGTGCCTGCAGTGTGTTTGCAGCCTGGAAGGCCAACTATATCCTGGGCTGCATTAACAAAGCAGTGGACAACTAGTAGAGGGAGGTGATTGTCCCCTTCTACTCTGCTCTGCTGAGGTCTCATCTGGAGAACTGCATCCAGGCCTGGGACCCACAGCACAAGAAATACACAGAGCTCTTGGAATGGCTCTGGAAGAGGTCCACTGAGATGATCAGAGGGCCAGAGCACCTCTCCTGTGAGGAAAGGTTGAGGGAACTGGACTTGTTTAACTTGGAGGAGAGAAGGCTCTGGGGAGACCTCACTGTAGCTTTTTTGAAGGGAGAGTATAAACAGGAGGGGGAACGATTGTTTACACGGGTTGATAGTGATTGGACAAGGGGGAATGGTTTTAAACTAAGACAGCAGAGATTTAGGTTGGATGCTGGGAGGAAGTTTTTCCCTCAGAGGGGGGTGACGCACTGGAACACGCTGCCCAGAGAGACTGTGGATATCCCAGCTTGGCAGGCATTCAAGGCAAGGCTGGATGTGGCTCTGGGCAGCCTGGTCTAGTGGTTGGCAACCATGTCCACGGCAGGGGGGTTGAAAATAGATGATCTTTGAGGTCCTTTTCAACCCAAGCCATTCTGTGATTCTATGATTCTCTCAAACAGGTTTTTGGAACCTCCCAAAGAAAGTAACTTCAAATTGTATTTTGATAAAGTACATTCAACATATACAATATGCATATCTTCTACAACTGATTCCATCCAGCACAATAAGTAATTTAATTGCACGTATTTCCATGTAAAAGATGTGAATTGTACTTAAATTATTTGCTTTCTCCTGTTGTCACCTGAGATATGTTTACCTTAGAGTCAAAGATAAGCAGTGTACAGGCTCAACAAATGAAAACATAACTCCATTTATGTGCACCTGCTTCAGCTTACTTGCTATTTAAAATAAGAAACGGCATGCATGGAGAGCCAATACTATGTGAAACTGACTTTTCCATTATATTTAAAACTAAATATGACAGATTTTGGTTTTCAGTTGGGTCTGTAAGGCAACATTTCAAGATACTGTTGGTGGAGGTTAAAGGTTGACTGTCAAAGACATTATTTCATAGATTCATAGATTCATAGATACATTAGATTGGAAAGGACCTACAAGATCATCTAGTACAACCATACTCCTATCACCATCCCTACCCACTAAACTACTAAAACAAATCCCTTAGCACCTCATCTAGATGCTTCTTGTGATCCATCGATTTGACTTTTTGCACCATTCAGTCTTCACTACTGAAATACATGCTGGTACAGGGGGAAGGATTTATTTGTATGTGCAAATTAATCAGTTATTTCCAAACAGCTTCTCTAAACAAAAGACACTCAAAAAATAGCTACAGGGATTAAAGGATAATAAATGAAATTAACACATTCAAATTATTTTCAAATGTGATATCCATATTTGCATATATACGAGTTGAACAATATAGACAAAAATCTACTGGAGATAATCTGCAATTTTACTATTTACCCTTAGCAAGCAGATGGGCTCTCACATTGCTGTTTTCAGGAGAAGGAACATTCCAAAAACCACATGAAATAAGGAAGAGATCAAGAATAAGTGTGCAGGTTTTTAAGCTAAGACTAACCTCAGTTTTTTAAGCCACAATAAAGACAAGTACTAAGCTCAAATTTTACAGTCCATTAGGATATCCAAATTTTGTACAGCTAACAGCACTATGAGATGACAAAGACCACAAAAGAACAAACGCCAGTGCCACTGCTTTCTGAAGACACACCAAAGAGCATATATAGGACAAGAAACATGGTCTGCAGTGCAGGCAGGCACTGACCAAGGCTGGAGGACTCATCCCTTCATGGCTTCTTTTTCTACCAAAAAAAAAGTGGTCAGTACAGAGGAAGAGGGGGCATCTGAATATCTGCACACATGCAGAAAGTAATTCTTGGTTGCAGTGCATGAAGAAATTACAGAGACTCAAAAATATACTACTGCTGCTGTTCCTGCTTTTGTCCTTACTCTTCCTTTTTGCCTTGGCAAGCAGAAATACAAGGTTCCTCTCCTCTACTCAGGTGGAAGGGGCTGAACCCATTTTCTCCACAGGATATTCACATGAGCCCAGACTATAATGTTCTTGCTCCATTTCCCAAAATCTCTGTACTGGTAGAAAGCTAGATTAATAATACCCTTCAGACACTAACCCTAACCCTAACCCAGTCCACTCTATGACATGATTCTATGATTCACTCCTAACAGCTCTCTGATTATTCCGAACTATTTACCACCCTTAAACTGCTTATGACCAGGCTTTTCAATCAAAGGTTTTTAGGAGAAAGATCTCTGTTTGCATACCCATAGTATTTTAATTTCAACATCAGGCAAAACAAAAAAAAAATTCAAAAAAATCATATAATATACAGATATCAGAAAAGAATTATGGTTCCTCTTCTTCCTCATCCTTATCCAACATTCTTTTCTCTTTCCCCGTTACTTCTTTCCTCCTCTAGATCCTCAATCACTTTCAGATCCTCTGCCTTTTCAGCAATGTTAATTGCCCACTCCTCAGATTTTATTTGTGATTCTTTTCATAATTTTCTTCCCAAGCATTATCTTCCAATAGCCTTTGCAGAGTTCCTCTGTTCTCTTTTTTCCCCTTTAATTGTTTCTTCAGCATCTCTTCTTAAGTTTTCATACTATAATAGCCTTTCCTTTTATCTTCTCTATCTGTACTGCATTTTCCCTAAGATTTCCACTGCTGTCATCATTATGTCATAAACTAACCCCTTTAATCTTTTGTTCATGACTCATCTCTCTCTCCCTCTCCCTGTCTCCTCTCTCCTTTCTGTTTTTGAACTCCTGGGAACCTTGATGTTCACTGTAATTTCTCATAACCAAAATGTCAAGTCCTTTTTTTAGCAGTAACATCAACTCATTATTTAACTACCTCCTTTCTCTGTCCCAGAACATCTAATTTGCATCACAATCCTGTTATCTCTAGCTTCATTTGAAAAATAAGAGCTCATGTTTGCTTTTCTACATACACAGAAACTTACCGATGTAGTCTTTGGTCCTGAAAAATGAGTATGGACACAAAAACATGTTTTCAAACATAAATATGTTGACCAGTATTATTGCTGTTGAGCTGATGTATTGAAGACTTCTAAATTAAATATCCCAAAGGGAATTATTTTGTAAACAGGAATAGAGAAAAGTTTTACTTATCAGTACATACTGAAAATTTCTATCAAATAAACTCATTATATACAAAAAATTACAGTTATTATTTATAATAATGTTATTAGTTACATGCAGGTGTGGTTCTAAATCTCTAAATTTGGATACGTCTCTGATCAAGTTACACAGTGTGTGGAGAAATCATAAATTATTTAGCAGCATCCATGTATACAAAGAAGTAGAAAACTGCAGTGTGATTATGGAAGCATGAAACATATGTATTTCCTCTAGGAATTCCTTCAGTCACGCACACATTCTTCTTCAGCTGACCAAAGCCTGAATTTACATTACTGATGCAATGGAGAAACAAGTATCAAGCAACAGTTTCATCTGTCCTTCCCTTTTTCTCTTTTTATGGTTTCTCCTATGGCACCTGAGTATGCAATAAAAATAGTAGTAATTAATAAAAAATTCCACATAGCTGCTTTTCCAGCAGTTCTACAGAATACAGTCTGTGCTGACAGCTATACAAGTGCAAAAGAGAGAGGAGCCATAGGAAGCCAAATTCTCTGGATGCTAAGTGACAATGAGTCTTTTTGCTTCGCAGCTTTTCAGTTACCTTAGTGGTAGGCATGACTTTGCAACAAAGACCTGATGAAACAGCAGGCAGATAGCTTAGCTGAAAGCTGCCAGGTGAGATTCTACGCCCTGTGTGATGGTATGTGCTGGATATGCATCAGCTAAGGCACAAGACTGCAGTTTAGCTCCCAGAAAAGGCAATGTTATTGCACCTGGATTGATCCAGATGCCCATGTTCACAAAAAGCCTGGAGCCAAGGGGCAGCAACACAAGGCTGCAAATACCCAACAGTAGGACGTGAGACTAAAATCATTCAAGAGAGACTAACTTGTGAGCTGCAGCGGTGGTGTTTTTTTGTTCAGTGTAAAAGGTTATCTTGTCAGCACCAGCTGTCTTGTTGGCCTCTTCTTGCGATGCACAAAGCAAGCTATTAGCTGATTAAATACAAGGAAGAACCTTACCATCCCTCTTCAATCACAAAAACAAAATGTAAAAAAGAAATAAATGAAATGGAGCAAGGCAGCAGATGGCTTTTTCTTAGTAAAGAGGCACAGAATGGTTCAAGATCCTTGCCTGTATTTATGTTAGCACCCTTAAGATTTAGCTCCTCTCTACTACATGTGTAGCTCTTTTATACCACTATCCATGAGATAAGTAAGAAAGAAATTTCTGTTAAAGTGACAGATGTATTCCCCTCTGGTACACAAATACCAGAACTATGTCTGTTACTCTACTGACCAAAGTGAGACAAAACTAAGTAATAGAAAAGAAAACATCTTCATCTCTGTTGGACCATAAGCTTCCACATCTTTTACTGAGTGAGTAGGATCCTGTTCCATCAACAAACCACCATATTATTCTCTTCCAGGTACTGGTGCATGTACTGTTACAGTGGCCATAGCAGATTTAGTTGCTCCCTCTGGAGGAGTGTCATTACACTGGTGTGACATGGAGAACCTCAAATGCTTATGGTGATGACCAAGATGCGCAAACCAGGGGCTGGAGAAAGGGATACTTGAAGGAGGTGGGGGAATTAAAATCTAGCACGAGTTTTATAAAATGTAGTTAGACAGGATTAAAAAGCAGCAGCATTTTACAGTATTTTTAGACACATTCTGCTCACCCCTTTCTACTGCCTCACAGCTTCCCCGTCTTCTCTTTGAACTATAAGACATTAGCAAGAGTCTTTTCCATTTTGACCAATCTTTCCAGTTAGCAGTACTGGATAAGTAGACCTGAAAGACACACTGGCAGCAGCAAGCACCATTGGTTCACTGCATGCACAGAATGGAACAAATTCAGCTCTCTCTGGGACGCTATGAAAGCTACAAGGCAAGTCAGCTTTAGCCCAGTAATTGCTCTCCAGGAAATGAGAGATACCCCCTTCAAGTACTCCTGCTTATTTGAACATGAAGAGGAATCAGGAAAAACAAAGAACACTAGAACACTGCCCCACCTCATCTGTGGACACATCCAGGATGAAGCCAATAATAAAATGTTCATTTTTTGTGTGTATACAAGCTATGCTCTGTGTCACACAGACATGGCATTTCATGAAGCACAGAGCAATAGTTTGACTCCTTTAGGGACTTACTGCTGTCCATAAACTGACAAGGTCACCATTCCTGATGCACTCCTCAATGCATGTGCTCATTTTCTAATTGATGCCAAGATAATTAATAATCTGTTCATTATACATTTCATATTAATGCTATAACAAAACATCATTTACTACTAAGATTAAAAGATCTGAAGAAAAAAGGTATTGTACTGCATTTCAATACAATCTTTTTCAGTTACTCCAAAATACTATGAAAGAATTCTGATTTTTAACTAAATTATACTTTTTAAAATTTTACTGTTCACATTGGATTTAGAATTTTAAAAATTGCAGATAGTAAACATTTTAAAAGAACACACTAAGGTATTTTGTCCCTTCATACTGCATCACCCTTTTGGAACTTTATTATTTTTTTACATAGTAGTTATCTTCCAGCATATTCAAGTGTACACAATTCAAACAAGGCAGTTCCCAAATGTGATGCCTCAAAGTTTAAACCCCTATAGATATAATGACGGAAACCACAAAAAAAATCAGAGATTATGATAATAGATATGTGGAGATGAAAAATGACAGGCAATTTCTTTCAAAATGCTGTTATGCACTACTACAGATAAAAGAGTCTGAAGAAGGACTTACCTGAAAACCTTAGCATTACGCAGTACAACTAATTCCTGTCAATCTGCTTCTCTGCTTCCATCTTGTTTCATCCAAATTTCTATTTTTATCTGTTTGTCAGATGGGTCTTGAATAGAAGACTCTACAACCTCAATGGGCAGCCTGCCCCAGTGCTCTTACACACTCAATTTAAAGATCTTCCCTGTGTTTGTGCGGATCACTGTGTGTTCCTGATGGTGCCCATTACCCCTTGTTCTGCTGCTGAGCACCACTGAAACAAGTATGGCCCCATCAACTTGACTCCCATACTTTAGATATTTATAAACAGTGATGAGACCGCCTCTCAGTCTTCTTTTCTCCAGGCTGAACAGTATCAGGTTTCTCAGTCTTTCCTTGTATAGGAGATTCTCCAGGCCCCTAATCAATTTTTGTGGCCTTTCGCTGAACTTTCTCTGGAAGATCTTTGTCTTTTTTGAACTGAGAAGCCCAGAACTGGACATAATATTTCAGATGTGGCCTCACCAGGACAGAGTAGAGGAGGAGGACCACCTGCCTCAACCTGTTGGCCACACTCTTTATAATGCACCTCTGCATGCAATTGGCTTTCTTGTTCAGAAGGGCACATTGTTGGTTAATGGACAACCTGCTGCCTATGAGTCTGTCTAGGTCTTTCTCCATTGAGATCTTTTCCAGCAGGTCAGTCCATAACTTGTACTGGTGCATGTGGTTACACCACCCCAGGTGCAGGTCGCTACGCTTGCTCTTGCTGAAGTCCACAAGAGTCCTCTCTGCCCAATTCTATCCAGGTCTTGCTGAATGGCAGCACGGCCTTCTGCTATGTCAGCCACTCATTTCAGCTTTGTATTGTCAGCTAACTCACAGAAGGTGGACTCTATCCCTTCCTCCATATCATTGATGAAGATACTGAACAAGACTGGGCCCAGTATCAACCCTTAGGAAACACTGCTAGTTACATGCCTCCAACTAAACTCTGTACTGTTGATCATAAACCTCTGAGCTCTGTGAGTCAGCAAGTTTTCAATCCACCTCACTGTTCAATCATCCATCCCACGTACAGTTAGACTCACTGCAAGGATGTTGTCAGAGACAGTGTCAAAAGCCTCGCTGAAGTCAAGGTACACAACATTCACTGCTCTCATCTACCCAGCCAGTGATGAATCCATAGAAGACTGTCAGATTGGTAGATTCATAGATACATTAGGTTGCAAAGAACCTACAAGATCATCTAGTCCAACCATCCTCCTATCACCATCCCTACCCACTAAACTACTAAATCAAATCCCTTAGCACCTCATCTAAACGCTTCTTGAACAGTGCTAGGGATGGTGCCTCAACCACCTCCCTAGGCAGGCCATTTCAGTGCCTGACCACTCTTTCAGAGAAAAAATGTTTCCTCAAATCTAATCTAAATCTTCCCCAGCGCAACTTGTGGCCATTCCCTCTCGTCCTGTCCTTAGTTATTTGGGAGAAGAGGCCGACCCCCTCCTCACCACAACCCCCCTTCAGGAAGTGGTAGACTGCAATAAGATCTCCTCTGAGCCTCCTTTTCTCCAGACTAAACAATCCCAGCTCCCTCAG
>VXAB01006227.1:22704-48038 GCA_013399175.1 Odontophorus gujanensis
CAGGGGGTGTATTATGCGCTCTGTCCCAGACTTCCAGGTCAGGGCAAGTACCCTGAGGATAACTGCTCTGTCTATTAAAGACAGATGTGAAGAAGGCATTGAGAACGTCAGCCTTTTCCTTATCCTCCATGGTTACACTCCCTGCCGCATCAAATAAAGGAGGGAAATTCTCCTTAGTTCTTCTCTTGCTGTTAATATATCTGTAAAAGGATTTTCTGTTCTCCTTTACTGCAGTAGCCAGTCTAAGTTCGAGCTGGGCTTTTGCATTTCTAACTTTCTGCCTGCAAATCTTGGCAAGTTCTCTGTAGTCTCCCCAAGTAGCCTGTCCCATGTTCCAGAGGACATAGACTCTCTTTTTCTCCCGGAGTCTCAACAAAAGTTCCCAATTCATCCACACTGGTCTTCTTCCCCTACGGCTCGACTTGCGGGACTTAGGGACAGCCTGCTCCTGTGCCTTTAAGACTTCCATCTTGAGGAGCATCCAGGCTTCCTGGACCCCTTTACCCCTCAGAATCAAGTCCCAAGGGACCCTTGCAACAAGTAAGTATGATTCCGCCTTTTGAATAAGGAAAACATTTTATTCTAATTTTGTCTGTGTATACTCGAATATATACATTCTTGATCAAAAACTAAGATCAAGAACAACAAATGCAAATGTTGCAAGCATATTTGGGTTAAGCGTTTCCTATATTTTTATTTGATATGTAGCCTGGATGTTCCCCAAACTGGAGAATGACAACAAAAACTGTAAATGGCAAGTACGCTGTCAAGATAGTTTGATTATTCATTTTAAAATTGCTCTACACTAACCATTACTATTAAAGTAACATTTTTCAGTGCCCGAGCCTATTTGTTTTCTTAGAATTTTATTTTGACATGACATGCTTTTGTACATGCATATATTTCTGCACATTTTCTCAAAGAAATGCTGTTCTCTTTCCTATCCCATGGGCAAGGAAAAACTATCCTGGAGGCTATTCCACAATACTCTACCTTTATCACTGCTGACCAATTCAGAATAAGGGTTTTCAAATTTTGTTATGTGAGATGTGTCTGATGTCTGATGGAAGTACGCACCCCATAAAATGAACCAAAGTCTACTAAAAGAAGCTGCTGTTTCTTGAGCTTACAGTAAAACATTCACATACCCTTCTGCTTAACTGTGGTCTGTTCACACATTGATTATCCATAACAGAGTCTTTATACCATGCAATGTGCCTTTGTATCTATAACAGACAATATAGTTGCAGTAATAAAAGTAAAAAGGTACTCTTCTTTTAGAAACTATTCAGGGCTTAAACCTTCAAAGAATCATATGGTTTTGGTCCAAGGCCCTGTGTAGTAAGATTTATCTGCAAAAGACATAATATCTACATATGCAAAACAAAAATAAACACTCAGCACTTTGGTCAAGACATCGCCTTGGTCTTCTTTCAGTAGAAGACAGATGCTTTCTCACAAATCCCAGTTCTTATCTTATTATTTAATTTTTAAAAGAATAGCATCAAAATATATCCTCCTCCTTAGAGGACCTGAATGAGATGTGCTCATACCCCCTGAGTTTTTTTCCTTTGAAGAATGTGAAAACCCAGCTTAGACACTTGCCTCCTCCTTTAACTCATTAGAAAATCAATGAAACAATCTAACAATCTGTCAAAGGTTAAAGAAAAGGCTGTCAAGTCTTGTTCTCCATTGGTATATCTAAAAATGCCGATATACACTAGGAAAAAAAGGGTACATCTCTTAAAGCAGCATCAGTGGAAGAGCTACTAGAGAACTTCACATAGAGCTAACAACATCAAGATGTGCTGACAAACTGAAGAAACAAGACAGCATATTTATAAAGAATATGCAAACCCACTTCTAGAAATCCTGAAAAATAGCTTGGCTCCTCATTTTCTTTGTGGTTAAAAACAAACAAACAAACAAGCAAACAAAAACAAAACAAACCACCAAAATGCAAAAAAATCATGCAAGCATGTCAAATTTGGGAGTTTGTCCTTTAATGATGAAAACTCACATTATCCCTGTTGTCAGTGTTGAAAGCTGTATAAACAGCTGAAGAATATGCATTTAAAAGAGAAGTAATGAGAAACTGCATGTTTGACAGACTTGCAAAAAGCAACCAGGATGACTGTTTCCTTTAAGAGCACTTATGAATGCTAAAGTTCCCTTAAACAGGAGAATAATCTACAATTTCCTGAAAAAAAAAAACCACACAAAAATAAACTCTGTTCTTAAGCATATTTAAGGATTTTCTAGCTTATTGTCTGGATACCTCAACATAATGAAAAGAAAAAAATAAAAGTCTTCTCTCAGCTTTACTTGTCTCTTAGTATATCAATAGACCTGACCTATTTTCAATTCCAATAGAAGTAGGAATACTTTCCCAGTAAATTCCTGCTTACTGTTTTTGACCAACACTCTAAAGATATGTTGGCCTGTCCAGGATTAACTCCAATTACAATTTCTTGCCCACTAAAGCTAGATCTGTCCCATCTTCTCATTTTCCTTGTTCTGCATACGAATTTTCACCTGCAGGAAGCATTATCTTGAACTCTGGCATTTATCACAGCTGGAGGAGTTCTAAGTTCAAGCCCTTCCCACCAGTGTAAACTGCAGAAGAGCCAGAATATACCAAGATACCAGGCCTACCAATGACTCCTTAACAAATCTTCACATTTGATGCAACAAAAGGCTTTGACATCCTTTTAACAGGAGAGATATGACTCTCCTCACTGGAGTGGCAAGCTAAAAGATTAGTTGAAACATGATGAATAGATGGATGTCATATAGATCTATTCTTCATCTCACAGAGCTCACTTCATCCATGCATTCTGCTGCATGCAAGTTTGGAAAACATTTTTTTCAAATGTGAGAGTATTTTACCTTTTTCTGAGTGAGGTGAAACTGTAGCTGATGCCAGATGCCCTAGAGAACTTCAGCAAAGCAGGCCTTGTCTTGCAAAACAAGTTTAACTAATAAGTACAAGAAATAGAGTGTGATGCGTTCGCACTTAGTTTTATGTTTGAATTCTACAGTTCGAATGTTAAGTTTTGATAGTGGGGAACTAAGAAGAGTTTAGTTCATGAAAACAACACTTCTCTTACCAAAATAGACATTCACTAATGTAGCGTGTATTTGAACATAATTCTCAACATAGGGCAATGCAGAAAAAGTAAGAAAATGAATTACATCAATACAGTGTAAAATCCTGCATCAACTATCAAACTGAGACAGATTGTGGGTTCATTTGTGCACAATATTTATCTGCTTTTTTCTTTTTTTCAGACAACAAAAATACACACAGATTACAGAAGAAGATGGTATTCTGTTCTTGAGTAAAATGCACACCTGCTTTACTCAGCTTAAATGAATTTCAGGCTAGATTCTTGAATAAAATATAGAAGCTTACCTTGCATTTCAACATGTTGGCCACCCTCTCTTGCATTGATTGTCCAGCTTTTGGTCTTACAAGTATATAAACTGCTTTCACATCAGGGCTAGAGCGCAGAAGCTTTTCCACCAGCACTTTGCCCATGAAACCTGTAGCTCCTGTGATAAGTACGGTCTTTCCATTGTAATAAGCTGAGACTGAAGACATGGTGCTTTCTTCTTCTTCTGTTCTTCCTGTAGCTTCCTGTAGGAGGTACCTGAGCAGATACAGAAACAAGGCTTTAAGTCTTTTCAGATTAGACAGATAAGTCTTTAAGGAACTACAGTGCAAGAACTTTTCCCAGTCTGTCAGCTATAGCAGCTCATCTTAGATCAGCCAAAGGTAATTTTAAAATCAGTTTTCTTTTTCAAGATGTCATCACGAACAGAATCCACACACACAAAAGATTAATCTGAGAAGTCTACAGACCTCAAGTTCAGCTTTTATTTTATACTACAGTTGCAAGTCAAGACTCCTAGCAGGAGATGCTTAACTGCAATATTGAAGAGCATTTATCTCTTATGCTATGAAATGGAAGCCAAAGATATGCAGTTATCCCTACAGGACAAAGCAGAAACAGACCTCCTTACAAAAAACGTAAACTCAAATGATGTTTTTCCACTGCTATTCCACTGTGCCAGGCAGTTTCATTTCTCGTCAGCCATCACTTTGCACCATCCTTAGTCTTTTTCAATGGTCTTGGCTTGGAATACATCCATGGGAAAAGGCCTTTTTCTTGGAATATATCGCACAATTACTTGCTCTGCAAGACTGCAGAACCATGTTTATATCACCACTTGTTTTGTTGGGTGTTAAGGCCAAAATTAATCCCACCTAACTCTAAGGAGCAGAGATGTCATATGGTAGTTACTGTCATTACCTACGTCTCCACCTGATGCACCTACCCATATCTGACCATCCTGCCAGTATTCACAGTAACTGTATTACTACATGGAAACACTAAATGCATGTCTTTAATGGACTACAGTCCAGGAACATTAATGAGGGATACAAGCTCCTCTTTCTCAGTGCTACCAGGAACTATAGTACCTATCATCAAATGAAATATCCAAATTTATTTCAGAAGAGATCTGTAACAAATCATCAAGTGTACCATATAATTTGAGAAAGTAGGTCAAGCAGGAAAACATCTGAAGGACGCTATTTTACAAATTAGTATCTGTGGGTATTCTGGCTCAGTGAATTCAGGTATTAGCCTACTTTCAGATATGACCTAGATCACAGCTTAAATGAATCTAACAGACTTGACCAGGCCTATTATAAACCTGTTCTTATCTAAGAACTGTCTACTTGGGAATTTGGATAAACAGGTTAAACTATTAGATAACTAATTAATTTATAATAAAGCATCACATCTTATTCTAGTTGGGGAAAACTGAGTAATACTGAAAGACAAATTTGCAGAATCTGGAAGTATATGAAAGAGTATGTGTTAGCTCAGCTGGATGAAAATGATGATGACAAAATGCTTAAGAGTATGATAGGTACCCTGCAAAGCAGACATATAAATGGCAGAAGTCCTCAGTCACTACAGGCCATAAAAATTCTTCTGAATATAAGGAAACAAAAAGAAGCACTTAGACCAATTTCAGTTAGCAGATTCTTGCTTTGAACTGACTTTCAGAAGAGCACATCCTACTTAGCTTCACCTAATATTCTGCTAAAAAAATATGGTACATTTATAAAGTGCTTAGCATGGCAAACTTGGAGATGACCACAATATTTAGCACTAGTTATTTTTTTCCACTCTTCAGTCATTTAGAACATTACCAAATTGTATTACCATATGTTACTGCTTTGCATTATGATTGCAGGCTCCTGCTAAAGTAGTTGTTGAGAGTTCTGAATATAAAAATAAACTTATTATGTTGTTTCACTTGTGTTCTCTGAGTTATACAAGTGTGGTTTTATTTGTTTTGGCCAGATGCTAGGTGCCTTCTAAAAGAATAACAGAAGAAAAAAATAACACTACTTTAAAATGTCTCTAAAATCACTTCTGCAGCTAGATTTCCTTTAGTATTTCTTGCAATCCTCGTGCAGTTTAAGACCATCTCAAATATTTCTCTTCAAAAATGAAGGAAAAATCTTGAAAATCACTCTGATATGATGGCAATGGAAGTACCAAACATCATCAAAGTGAATTCCTAATGCAATCTATTCTTTCTCCTCATTATTGGCTTAATCTTCGAGGGTTAAAAGTAAAAGTAAGAAATCATACAGTTTCTATTTTCTATAATAAAACAGTTGAAGTCAAGCAACATATATTTAGCTGAGCCAGTTTCAGTGTTGGATTAGGTTGCTCAGGACCTCATCCACAACAAAAAAACATGAAAAATGTGATGGTATTTGCATATTACAGGATTCTTCTTTTTCCTCTTCTTCAGCTAACTTTTGAAAAAATAGAATTATCTTGCACTAAGTTGATGCCATGCTAATGTTCTTCAAAGACAACTGTACATTCATTTAATTGCTTAAACAAATTGATGTTTTGTGACCATGACAAATAAAAGGAAAAATGCTGCAAACCACTGTGTTCAGACAGATCCTTGAATCTCCACATTCCTAACAAATTTAATAAGGTTATTAATAGTTACCAAATTCAAAAGCAGATTCGAGCTTACATCCAGGATATTCCATTACAGAAACTGCTACAATATCTTCTTTTCAACTAAAGGAATATTGATCAATTTTATTTTTTCAGGTTTGTAAAAATGTGTTTTAAAAAGTGATTTTATAACAGAATGTATACTTTTCTAATTTAATGGATATTGTCTAGTCTTTAAGAAGAAAATGCAAAAGTAACAGAAATTTTAAGAAACCTGAGGATTTCTAGTGTCAAAAGATGTGACTCAACATCTGCTGAACATTTAGATATCTATTTCAAAGTACAAAGAACCATATACGTTCCTTGTTGATGTTTTTTTTTTCACTCAATCTAATAAAGAAAAATTGTTTTTTTCCTGAAAAAAAAAACCAAAAAACAAAAACCAGAAATTCAAAACCAGGCATGAACTATGCCCCAACCAATTAAACTAAACAGAATTAAACATTCGCTAAGAGAAAACTGTTAGAAGCCTGAAAAAGTCAGAAGTTTCAGCGGGCTGAGCCCTATGGAGCTGATGGAAGATAAGACTATTTCAGAGCCTGGAATTCCTATTTCTTCCAAACCTTTCTGGAGGTGAGAAAGCCTCTGAATTGTGAAGAAAAGCCCACACACAGGCTTCCTAAAGTCCAAGTCAAATGTTTAATTACAGATAACTCTTTAACAGTTAAGGTGCTAATCTGAGCAGGAAAGTAATCACTGGTATCTGAATTACTGAACACAGCATCTTTAAAGAAGTCCACCATCTCAATGATGCTGACTCATCTCCAACTGTACTGTGAAAAAAAGCCACCTTTTGAACAGCCAGTCAGGAATCATGCCGATCATCTCTACTGACACAAGTACAAAAGCTTCTTTAAGAGTAAAGCTCTGTTACAGATGCCTGTGACAGTCTTCTCTAGATCAGACATAACAGATAATCTACAGCACTGCATTACAAACAAAGCCATGGTCTTGTGCCAGGGGCATATACAAAAGCATACGCAAGCAATACAAGAAATGGGAGTCCTATCAACCTAATACTTTGCTCCTTCAAAAAAATCCTCATATTCTCAATAGAAGCATAAGGAAAAGATTTTTACCCCCAAGAACAAATGAAACAGAGCTGCTATTTAAGAAAACAACTAATACAATGCCCCCACATTCCACGTATTTTTGATGCCAAATCTGCATTCATCTCACAATAGTGTAATGCCAGAAGTTAGACTGTTAGAAGTTATTAAAGCCACAGCAAAGGGAAAATGAATGCGTATCTGAACCTCCCTTTCTTCCATTACTTCTACTGCCCAAAGCAGGCCCCTGACTGCAGGTTGTCAACAAGAGATGTTAAAATGGAGCACAAGCAGTGAAGGATGAGTACACCAGGGCAGGTTAATATCTCACTACCGTTTGCACCACTACTAAGATTTCTATGCCTTACTCAATTAGGACAGTGATGATTTCAAAAGCTGATCTATTGAGATATTTGCCACTGCATAAAACAAAAGGAAGAAAAACAAAAAAACAAAATCAAAAAACAAAAACAGAGAGATACAGTTTAGTGCAAACATAAAGGACAGAATGTGTATTAATACATGTCTAGATCCACAAATGGTCTCTCTGGCATCCCTTTCTTCTTAGTCTAGTTTCGATGAGTTTTCTCATACCTGATGGACTTTCACAACTTTATCTAGGGATGTAATTTCTGTAAACAAGAGGGTCAGAATATTCATATGTTTGTTCTTTTAGACATCATATAAAATATAATGAACCAGCTTTAAATAAAAATATAGACAGCAAGACTTCTTTAAGACAAAAGAAATATTTAGCCATATTCTAAATATAAACTGTTAACCTTGAATGGAAATGTCCAATCACAGTCAGTTTTCTTTCTAGCAGATTTACAACTAACCTGGGGCATGCAGAGAAATTAAGCTTCTTCTGTTGCTTCAACAAATTTACATAGCTGAGGTCAGAAGCAGCAGTATAAAGTGGTTACAGACTATTTCAATCTCATAAATTTGCTTCCTCAAACTATTAACTGCTTTATGAGTTTAAAATGGACTCAACACTGGGGATGTCCGAACACTATCTTCACGTAACTGTTTTTTTTTTCCCCCAAGATGTGTAACAGAGACTTCACAAACTAAGTGTATAATCATAGTAACACTAATTCTTTCTAATGCGTATGCTTTGCCTGAAAACATCAGTGTATGATTTCTTGTTACCTAATCACCAGCAAATAAATCCTAAATGTAGCGGTTCAGAACAACCTGACCTTTTAACTTTGGTGGTCAGGGGAGGTAGATACTTGGACAACAGTTTTCTTCCAACAAATGTACAAAAATTGCATGAAGTGAATCAGTATAATTCAGGGAGTGTGTGTGCACAGATTAAGAAGCAGAAATAGTACTGAGTTGAACATCTGCGCACCAAATCCTATGGAGCAAAGTTCTATATGAAACAAGGCATCTTTCCAACCTATTGATTCCTTCAGTAAGTGTCCTAAAAGCACAACTAGTTAACCATAAGAGCCTATACTAATGATTTCATATACAGTATAATGTCTGTTTTCAAAACAGATAGCATAATCAAACAATCTTTTCATAATGAAACATAAAAGATAAGTACCATAGTTTCATCTGCACATCTTTTGCATCACTGATGCATCAAAACTCATTAGGCTAAACAGAAATGAATAGTTTTCAATTTTATTTCTTGTTTCTCTCACTCATTTCTATTGCATGTGCTTAGAGCATTCAATGGCACTTTGCAATCCACCAGATCCTATTTATTCCATCCAGCTTCTGCAATCAGACAGATTGTTCTTCTGCAATGCAAAACTCTTCTGTAGGGTTCTTAGGCAGCAGAGCAGGATCAAGACCTTTGGGAACAGGAAAAAAATGCAACCGAAGTGCACACTGTTAGGTTGGCAAGCCAGAAAACTGGTGTTCAGTGACAAACCTTGCAGCAGGTCCTGCCCCTGCACAGGAGGAGCAATCGTGGCACTGTTTGAATCTCAACTACAGTGCAAGACACCTTTGCTGCCACAGTCCTGGGCACTAAAACAACCTCACACAGACAGCATATTTGCCCATACTGAGGCAGCTACTTCAGCAGAGCTGTAAATGTTTCCCAGCATGGCAGGATGCTGATGTGCATTATTTTCACTGAACAGATGCCACTGGCTGACAAATATCTCATTTTCCCTATGGAAATGCACAGAAACCAAAGCAAGGAGAAACTAGCCATCCTTCCACAAGGACTCAAGTGTGCAGTGAGGAGGGGGGCAGAGGAGACACCAGTATGGGGCTTGCCACCTTCTGGAGAGAGAGTGAGGAAAGGCAGCAACAAGAAAACATAGAATGAATAAAAGAAAAAGATAAAACATCCATTTTTTTATGACAGAAAACAGTGAGACATGAAGCATTTCAAAAAGATTCAGTGGTATTTCTGCCACCCCTTAAAACTTACTGTTCTGGGTAGATTAATTCCCTTCTTTATCTGACAGACTCTGTGGGGATGCAGGCACACTCCTGACCTCTAATCCTTGCCACTATTATTTCTAGTTAGACAGGAGAAACATGAAATTATGAGGGATAGCTGACTGCTTCCACTGTTCCCATGCGGGATGGCTTAGGACCAGGGGCTGAAAGCCCTAAGGGCTTCAAGCGCACAGTAGGACTACTAGGCTTCCCTCTATACCTTCTGACAATAAGTGTCAACCCAAGAACTGGGAAGATTTTTCTCTGGATGAATAAATGCAGCATACAGGCACGAGAAGGGTGGTCTCATTTCTCTGGAAAGAGAAAATGCAGAAGTCCAGCTAGTCTAAACCCTTCACTAGCCTTATGAAAACAAACAGCGTGTGTTAATACATAGCTCTAAGATAGGTGCTAGAATTCTCAACAGACAGTAGAAGATTATTTGGTTGAAATGGAAAACTAAAGTAAAGCTGCTGAACTTGGGTAGGCTGAGAGTGAAGGTATCTTGAACGCTGCTACCAATAGAAAAGGGAAGACACTGCGAAGTGTAGCCCCTTTACAGAAAATAAGAAAAATGCTTCAATGCATGCCAGACACAAAGAGAAGAATCTGTAGATCTTTCAGTGAATAATGTCTGAGAAACTCTGTTAATGTAGGACTTCCTATTCACCTCCTATCAGCAGATCTTCAGCTTATAATGAACCACACGTGCATATTCAAGACACTCTCTTGCTGTACTATGTCCAGAACTTCTCACAACAGCTTAAAATTGCAGTAATTGTGATCTCTAAATGCACTGAGCTGAAATACTTGAGTATGTAATCTACCTACCTTCAACATTGATGAAATAAAAACTGATCTCATCCTCAAAAATATATATTTCCTTACAACTAGCAGAAGACCAATAGCTGAAAGAAATGTAAATCATCATATGAGGGTCTCCTAATGTACCTTCAAAAATTAGTGTCTTCTAATGGAATTTGCCAGATGGTTTGGGGATATTAGAGTCTGCTGATATGGGACTTGAGTTTGTAGACAAGGCAGGCTTCTGTTGAGTGGGCACAAGTTCTGTAGGAAATGAGTTGAGACCATACATTCCCTGACATCTAACAGCTTAGTCACTGACAGTCCATAAGAGATCTATGTATGCTGAAAGCCAATACAAAAATAAGAGATATCTTAATGATGCACACATTGTAGTTGTTAAGGTGTCAACAACACACAAAAAATCATGGTCATATTCAAAACATAAAAAAACTTCCTTCCCACCATCTCCATTGCTTGAAACTCTGCTGTGAGCAAGCAGCATTCTACTAACAGTGCCTCAGTGAGAACATATTCACACCCTCTTTCATAATTCAACAGATTGCACTCCTGATACTAAATACAATCTTTATTTCATTTCTCAGAATTTAGTTACTCTTCAGCTGTTGGACGCCATCTCAGTAATGTGGGAAAAGAGACTTAAGTGAAAGGTCCAATATTATGCAAAACATCCTGGTCTAGGTGGAGAAGGAAGAAAGCTTGCATTGCCATTTTTAAATCTCGATTTGCTTGATACCAATGTCAGCTAACAAAATGACAGCTGCTTTGCAGGGAAATTAAGAGATGAATATTTTTCATTGCCCTATGTTGAGACAGTGTTTTTAGTGCTTTATTAATAAAAATATCAGTGGAACACTTTTCTGGCCATGTTACCTCTGCAAAGAGCAATACTATGTGGAATTATCTCAATCCTTTATGTTTTAGTACCTCCTGATCTTCAAAAGAGGACTTTAAAGATCTCTGACTCTCCCAATTATTACATCTCTCCCTTTTCTATCATAGAAGAGAACAGAAATCAAACTAAAAAGTAAACACTAAGTGACCTTGAGTATGCTTTTTTAAAAACAGAGAGGTAAGATTTTCTGAAACCCTCAGCAGAGATTGTAGATTTGCTTCATTCCCATCTCAAAGAGATGCAAGTTTAATGGTACCAGTCAAAACAGATCTCTAATTACAACTGGCACCAAGAAGTTATTGGAATGGAAATATTTTTTCTGGATTTGTATATGTAAATCAGAAATATAACAAGAAGTTACAGCAAAGACAGCACAGCCATGCGTAACCCTTGCTTATATTGTTAGAAGTTTCTTCTTTTGTTATATGAATACATTTACTCACATGCTGTTTTAAACACATTAACTAATGACCTCTGACATATCCCAGAGAAGCTAAGTAGCTGTGTTCTGTTATTCCCACTATTAGAAGTGAAGAGATTCACAGATGCTGTCAATGCATTAGTTAATGATACATTGCCAGTCAGCCACTTTTTGTTCTTTCTGTGAGTTGTTTCAGTTCTTTGAGATTTGTTTAGGTCATATTATAGCAGGGAGAAGAAATGAATTCCATTTCACAAAACAAGGAGCACAACAGGAAGAAAAATCATAAATATGTAAAATACTGGGGCTACTCTGAAAATAATGCCTCCTATTTTATTATGTTGGCCTACAATATCAGATATGGACGTTGGTGGTATGGCAGTAGAGGCTGAACATTCCAACCAATATTCAGTTACACTCTGTTGCCCTGCAATAGATGACAGCAGAGGGGTGGTCTGACAAAATGGCATCTGACATGGAAGTGCATATGAAGCAAAGGTATGACACTGAATTCCTCCATGTGGAAAAAATTGCACCCACAGACATTCAGTCATGCTTGCTGAATGTTTACAGGGACCAGGCAGTGTATGTGAGCACAGTAAGGTGGTGGGTGGTGCATTTCTGTAGTGGCAACAGCAAAAATGAGTCACCTCCAACTGGCACAGATTTTTATGAAAGCAGCAAGCAGGCTTTTGTTCACTGCCAGCAAAAATGTGCAGTTAATGGTGGTGACTTTGTTGAAAAATATTGTTTTGTAGTTGAGAGTTTCTCCATTAAATAGTGTTACTGTTCTTTTTCTATCTGTTGTCTTTTCCATTGAAATAAAAGGGAGGCATTACTTTCAGAACAATCTATGTAACATTGCATTCATCAAAATATTTGCTGTGATAGTACAATTTCATTAGTATCATATGCAAGTGTAAATAAGAAAGTTTTTTAAAGAAGAAAAAAAGTTATGTTTCCAACTTAAGTTTGTTTGCACTTATCAACAGCTATTTTACTTCTTTATCATGCAGCTGTTCCTATCACACACCATTCAAAACACAGATTCCAGGAGGGTGTTGATAGTGGTACATTGAAGAAATCAAACTAAAAGGTCAAAACAATATTTTACAGAACAGATTTTCTTACAATCTATGAGGCAAATGCACTCCTTAAAAACTTGGTTTCTGTAAAAGATAGGCGGTGCATTCTGTACATTTCTCTCCCTGCAGTTCTCCAAGAATCATAAACATTTACTCTTCAGATAAAGGGGAAAGAGCAAGAAGCAGAAACTAGAGAATCCCCTGAAGTTACCGAAAGCTGTATTAAGGAACCCTGCTCAGCACATCAGAAGCTCTGAATAATGAGGCAGCAGAAAGCTCTGGAATAGTAGGAGCCTTTCAAACACATTTTTCCAAAAAGACGGATAGAAAATGCAATAAGACAATGCTTTCTGGCTGGCATTTACTATCATGGAGAAATTTTTTCTTCTTTTCCAGATACAGGGACCAACTTTCACTCTACCCTTCTCCAATATTTAGATGAGAAGCTGACGAGAGATGACAAGGCACATTTAGAAATTCAATTCAAGAAATTCAGTATTGAATAAAACATAAGGGCAGCAACACAAAAGATAGTCAGGCTGCACTTATGTCATCTTACACTTTCTTTGTGCTTTGAATACCTACAGGGTGGGTATCAGGTGGATGGGGCCAGGCTCTTTTCAGTAGTGCCCAGTGACTGGACAACAGGTACAAACTGGATCAGAGAAAAGTTTCATCTGAATGTGAGAGAAAAAATTATTTACTTTGAGGGTGACAGAGCACTGGAACAAGCTGCCCAGAGAGGTCGTGGAGTCTTCTCTAGAAAAGTTCAATATCCAACTGAACACATTCAGAAATGTGCAAGGTACTCTAGGGAATCTGCTTTAGCAGGGGGCTGGACTAGCTGATCTCCAGAGGTCGCTTCCAACTCCTGATTCTGTGAAACGCAAGAAAGGAATGGAAAAGAATTAATTCAAGGATAATACAGTTCCTGATCTTCTAAATGTTCAAGAACATTTTAGAGCTCAGTTTAAAGCACTAGAAGAAACCTGTTGTAATCAGTACCAGGTTTGATTTAGCACACATATTTTCCTGCATCACAGAACACCTTCTGCTCCTTAAGCTCTCCATTCAAAATTCATAACCACCTGCTCTAAATAAAACTTATTCTTTTGTTTTGTTTTCTTTTCAACTATTAACAATTAAAATCTTATTTATATGATAAAAAAAAAAAGTGGAATACTAGATATACGTGTTAACTTCCCGTGGCTCATGAGATTCATATCCCTGTGCAGAAGTACCGAGCCAGTCTCAGGCCAGCAGTACAGTCCTCATCCCTCAAGTAGGAAAGTGCTTGCAGCAGGGTTTCTAGGCTCCTGAGCTGATTAATATTCCTCTGTCCTGAATAAACATAAGTTGTGAATGTTATAGTAGCAAATCTTTGCATGGTACAGAGAGTTACAGTAATACATGAACAAAGACATGCAATATATTTCAGATGAAGTCAGACATGCTCCTAGTTTTTTTTTCTGCAGTGTCTCATCTACCCATGTGGTGAGACTTACAGCTCTCTGTCCCAAAGAAGCAGCTTTCCCTAAGCACTCCTCTCCTAACATAGATGTAGGTAATGATGTTTTAGCAAGTTAGTAACAAAATATACCAGAGACGCAATATCTCAAAATAACTAGAATTCACGAATTTCTTATATTTCGAAAATATAAAATGCTGCAGTAGATGCTGTGCTACTACGCAAAAGTGATCTCAAGCTTAGGTACCAGAACAGAGTGTTGGTGACCTCTCTTTTTTCCTGTTTTTACAAACCTTTTCTTCTCTTATAACAATCATAAATTATGTTCCAAGGTAAAATAGTTGTGACTACAAAAGCATTAGTAATTGATCAAATATCTCTAAAGAAACAGTGTGCCACTGAGGAGCATTCTAAATGGAAGGATTTATCCATATCATTTAAGAAAAAATGAATTATTATTCAATTCCTATTTAGAATTTCTATTTGTATTTTCCAGGAAATTATGCACTTTTTGACTTTTATATAACCATGTGATCTTAGAGACAAAGCTGGAAGGTTATAAATGTCCAGTAAGCTTTGCTAGTTCAGAAACTGAAGCACCAGTGATGTGCTTCCTAGTTTCTAGTTTCACTGTACTAAAACACTCAGCACAGGCTCCCCTTATCTTACATCTCTCTGTTTCGTGTACTTTAATCTTGAGATTTGGAATAAACTCAATAGACTTAAGTTAATTAATTTGTACCAAGAAAAACACAATAAAAATGGATTTTAAGTCAGATCTATTAGGCTCCAGGTCTTCAGTATGCACTTCAAGTTCCGTGTAGGTTCTGTCCGCAGCTCAAAACATATAAATGGTGTAAAAACATTAAGTGACTTTGTGCAACAACCTTTTTAACAGCATATAATAAAGAGACTACTATCAAGACAGGTATTTCACATGGAAGTTGAGGGACTGAAAAAACTGAATGCAATATAGTAGCATTTGGTACTCAAAACTAAAGTGACGCTATAGAAACACTCCTAAAGAGAGTAGATAACCTGTTTCATACAAATAAGTCAGACTTCCTTTAGTGGGTTTTTGTTTGTTCTTAAGAAGTTTAGAAAGCTCCATGATCCAAATTCATGTTAGAAAGTCAGCATTTACAAGGACTGAGGGAAATTAAGCATTTCATAGAACAAACAGATCATCATCAGAAATTAAGAAAAAAAAAAAAAACTAATCTCTACGCAGCACAGAGATGATCTTTGGTGATACCTGAGCTCACAGATCGATTTCACACCACAGGAATTATTTTTTTTAACGGCAGGCTGATTCTTTTGAATTTTCGAAACATGAAGTTTAACTGTGAGGCAGATTTTGAGCCCACTAAAAATCGTAATTGCTACAGTTTTCAGTTCTAACCAAAGACAAAAACAACCACACACTGTATTAATCACTAATCTTTTTGAATTCCTGGAGTCAAGCCGTAGCTAAATGCAGAGGCTTCGGCAACAGCTTCAGGATTAATCTTTTTTTTTTTTGAAAAAAATCTTGCCCTTTCAACTTGTGCAGGCCAGACTCTTGTGGGACCAAGTTGTGAGTTGAACTGGTTTAAAGGCACCTTGACAAAGATTTGTGTCAGCACCACTGAGGGTGGTGTTAGACAGCAATGGGATGGAGAGGCAGAGGCAAAAAGCAAGGCAGGAAAAAGTGAGAATTTGCTTGTCCTGTATTATTGCCAAATCCTTCCCACTGAATCTCCAGCATCTTGGCAGGAGCATTTCATCTACATTTTTTAATGAGATACCCCATTTCTAGAATTTAGCAATTTTACCAGTTACAAGCAACTTTCCCTGGTATTTGCATGAAGTCTCAGATGAAGAATTTCAAGCCATCTCACAATCTCTCCGTGGCTGCTTTGCCAAAGCTCTGAAATGCCTTTTCAAAGCCATCCTTTTCTTTCTCCTTTATACTTCAGTCCAACCTGCACTGTTGTCTTCTGAACTGGGTAGCTTATAGCAGGAACAGATCCCCCATGGCCACCAAGCAAGCAGGAGTAACTCAGAACTCTTGTAGTCACCATAAGCCTTAACTTGCCACTTCTGTGGTTTCATTTCCGTCTTAGCAGAGGAGGTGAAAATAGAAGTAACAGTAGAGGATCACCAGGAGGGAACACCAAGGAACAGAAGGTCTGCCATCACATACTGAGAAGGATGCAGAAAAATAGCTTACCTGAAATAAACAAAAAAATAAATAAAAAGTCTCATGGAGAAGTTTATCTACATGCTATTGGTCAGGAAGTCAGCCAAACTCTCCAGCAACACAGAGAAACTTTAAAGAATAGGACTGAGACCAGCTGATCTCTCATCTTATTTCCCATAACGTCTGCAGGAAGCAGAAAAGCCATTACTTACTATGAATTGAAATGCCTCCAGGATACACTGGACACACATGATCAGAGCACATCATACAATGGGAGAATTGCAACAGCTACAGAGAAGTCGATATAAAGGTTAGGATGAGACAACATGACCAGTTTTATATTTGACAGCCCTTTCTAGAACATATAGCCTATTCTTACCACAACAAATTTCTTAATTCGCAGTTGAATGGAAAGTCACTTATCAGAAAACAGTATCATATTTCAAGTTTCTGTTTACAAGCAGAACTGATATACACACAATACAATCTATTAAGACAATTTAGTTCTCTTTTCCTAATGCCTAGGAAAAAGAGCCCAGAGTTCAATATATCATCATTTTCACTGGAATAACGTAATACAATGCTTTCATGTTCTTATCCATGAATAATTTCATCATCAAGTAGAAAAGATTTTAGGCTGCAGTTCCTGTTCATTTCCTATCTTAAAACAAAACAAATCAGCCCAGTAAAAAGAAAAAAAGAACAGAGCAAACTCAGGAAATGGGGAGAAAGGCATGAACAACCTCAAAAAAGAAAGAAGGTCAATAGTCTCTTTTCTGGATCTCCTGTTTGTGCTACTCATTGGTGCAGAGCAGGACTGTGTTGCTCAGATATGAAGGAAGCAGTCTTGCTTCCTGGCTGGACACTGGTCCACTGTATGTTGAAGGACAAATTCAAATCTGTTCACTGTTCTGCATCCATCATAATAATTCATTAGAAATCATCTTAGTCCATAGGCTACAAAAAAAAATAAATGCCAATTTGATATATTTGCAATATGACACCAGGAGAAAGCTAATTGTTTTCTATTGTTGTAACTCATAAGGGCACATGTCTTAGAGGCTGCCAATGATGAGGGAAATTCATAAAAACAACTCTGAAGTACTCTTCTCCATAAAAATTATATAAATGTCATCCCAGTGAAGTACCATCCCAGATTAATAAATATTCATTTCACAGAAGTATTTATTGCAGGGTAACACCCAATGGCTGAATGGAGCGCACATGCTCCAGTGGAGATTCTCACAACTTAGCTGAATTAAATCTGAACTTTATAGTGTTGCATAAATGCCCTGCTTTTGGGACCTCCACTCTGCTAGATTTCTTCTGATGCAGAGTAGGAGACATTAGTGTGATTAACTAGGACAGAAGTGCTCAGACAGTGACTCCAGCTCATAATAAGGGCAGATCTGAATTGCCTTTCTCAGCACTCACCAAAAGCACTGGAAGAAGATAAAACAGTGTCGAATTTGTCTTTTAAAAACCAAAACAAAAAAAATAAAATAAAACTACTCTTTTATAAATTAACATTTTTTCATAACTCTTCCTTCTGCAACAAGATTAAGATTATGGGTTTTTTTTTTATTCATAACCAGTATAAATACTTTAGTTAACAGAATTCCGTGAGGGAATTAAATGCTAAATTTTAAATCATCCCTATTTATTCCTCCTCTTCATTTCATCTCATATCAGTACTTCATACATGTTCTGCTAAGAAATTTTTCTTCCTATACCTTTCCCAGCTAAATCTTTTACTTATGCTTACCTTTAAATTCTCTAGTTTGCTGACTGTTACCAAAGGGAAATGAGAGACAGCATCATGACCTGTCCTCATGGGAGGGCATCATTATGTCTTTGCCTAAACAGATAGAACTAGCTTGGGTTCATCTCCACTTTGCTTCATGTTTTCAGTTGCCTAAGCACTTCTTTCCCTGCCCAGTGATTACTAATTGCCATCCATCTTCATCTTATCCCTACTCCCTTTCTCTGACCACCATACCATATATCTAAATTTCATTTTATTACCTACCATAAACCTTTAAACTTCTTTAAAGTGCCTACACAGAAAACAAAATTCATTAGGTTGCTCATCAAATCCACTGCTCGCCTTCTTGGAGCAGTGCTTCCTCTCTCCTGGCTGGCAATAAACAAGTCACAGGAACTGGAGAAGCCTAGGGCAGGAGATGCTTTGAGCAAGCCATTGTTCTGACTTAGTGCACTCACAAAAGTAAAATGCAAAACTGCATATGGAGATCAGGAATAAAAGTCTTTGGAAATAAAAAACTTCAGAAGGACTTTAAATCCAATTAAGGTTTCCTGCAAATTAAAGTTCAGATAAAATTCTCCATTTTACAAGAGTCTTCAGATCAACTTCATATGTTCCCATACTTAAAATATATTTTATATTGCACATTTTTAGACAATGTACTAAATAAAGACACTTTAATTCTCTATTTTTCTTCTTTTCTTATTTCCCGTTCTCTTTTCTACTTCCCCTTTTGTTTATGTGACTGCCACACTGCATTCCATTGTAATGGCAACCTTTCAAATCTGAGGAAGTAACAGCAAATCCTGTCCTGTTTGAGGAGAATAACTGCAGAAAATATCAAACCTAATGAACAGGAACTGAGAAAAGAGATTCCATCACTACTTTTTTTGTTTCTTGCTTAATTGCTGAAGTCCTAATGATGATACATACATACTTGGATAGCAAATCATAACTTCAGTAGAGGAAAAATTCAGAATTTCTATTAAGACCATAGAAAATATAAATTTACAGTCTTTATTTGCAAATTCTTCTTTCAGGCATTCCAGGTGCAAGTTTGTTACGACAGAGTCTCAGGCAGCAAAGTATCACCCCTGCTAGAGGAAGATGGTGTAAGGGATACAGGCATTGCAGATCTGCACTATGAGTCCGGATGGATACCTCCAAGGAGGCTGAACCAAGCTCATTGATGCCATCAAGAGTAAGCAGTCCAATGTTTTGGGTAGATTATGGACATGGAGAGCCTAGTATTTTTGGGGAAGGTAACACACACTGAGACCATAGTAACACAATGGAAAGCACAATAATTACAGAAGAGCAGCAAGATCCCAGGCTGCAGTGAGAGAGGATCATCTCAAACACAACAGCACTGGGCACAAAAATAAGGGAAAGAAGCTGCTTACCCTCAGAAGGCCTCAGTTATGCGAGGATCTCCAGAGAGATACCCTTGCCTACATTGACAGCCCTTAAATGGGGTCTGGGAATGTGTAGATTCTATCCTGTCTCCATCCCTTCTGGTTACTCCCTGGGTCAGCTCTGCCTCCCTACCAATATCTCAATCACTGTTTTAAGCTGTGGCTGAACATCTCCACAACACGTGGACAGTAAAAAGTCAAATGTCAAGACCATCTTCAGGATGGGTAAAAAGGATACAAGGAAATGCAGCCCACTCAATTTAACCTCATTGGCCACAAAGACTATGAAATAAACACTTCCAGTAGCTGTTCACAGCCACATGAAGAGAAGGAAGGTGACTGGGAACAGGCAACCACCAGCAAATCATGTCTGATCAAACAGATCACCTTCCATACGGAGATGATCAGCTTAATGAACAAAGGCAGAGCGGCAGGTGTCTTCTGCATTAGTTGCAGCAAGGCTTTCAGCACAGTTTCCCTTAATCTTGTAGATAAGAGATACATCAAAAGGATAGGTGGACTACAGACCAGGAGACACCTAGAAACCCCCAGCTGTCTCTTTCACCTATATGACTGTATTTCCAGAATTATTAATCGTTACTATTAGGACTATATTTCATGTTAATTTTCCTTCAAAGGAGACTAGGAAGAAGACAACACACACAAAAGCAGTGAGAATGAGATGCAATACTGTTTTACCTGTTACAAATGGTATGTTAGCCTACAAAAAAGAGTGCATACACAGCGCAGGCCCTTAGAAGCTGTTTCCAAGACCACTTATTAAATGAGAAATAAAATTAAAACTCAAATTCAGGCAAGTTCAGGCAAAAATAACAAAAATAACTTAGACATTTTAGACAGATATAAATGCAGATGAATTTTCCAAGCTATATAAAGAACTCTTCAGGAAAAAAAGTGAAAATATATCTAAAACCACTGAGTTTTAAGGAGTTATACAACTTCTCTATACATTCTATTTTTACATTTACATTAAGCAAACACCTAGTTTCTCAGTGAAACAAATAGTGGTTTTGGACAATAGATTTCCATGGAGCCTAATAACTATTTTGGTCAGAGAAGCCTTCCTGAGATGTCTCAGTCTCCTGTCTCAACCTGTTCCCCAGGAAACAATTCCTTTTCACTAAGCACTGACAACTTAATTACAGACTGATGAAAACCCAAATGAAATATTCTTATCTTTCCAACATCAAGAAAGCCTCCAAATAGCTACTGAATGACTCAGATAAGGGAGCGTTCAAGCACAAAGACTGATTCAGAAAGAAAAAGCCTTTGCCTTCACTGTCTGAAAGCTATAGCCTGTGACTTGGCTTGTTCTGTCCCTTTCGCCCTGAGTAGCTATTTACATCTTTCTGGAGTGCCCTTTTATTCAAAAGATAACCTAAACTGTACTCTGACTGCTCCAGTCACATTTCCATGCAAGTTGCCATGGCAATCTGGGAACGGTGGTGGCTCTTTTGCACTCACAGCCAGTTCTCCTTATCCTGGCCACTATGCCTAAGGTTCTACTTGTTCCCTCAATGTCAGACATACAGACACTCCTTATTCTGTTCTCTCCCCCTCTTCCCTCTGCGCCTCCCCCAAAATGAAGAGACGGCAAAATCTGATGGAAAGAGATTTGATCTCCTTGTGGAATACTACTCTCTCCTAATTTAATATATGCAGAGCTGAAACTATTGTCCCTTAACTTTTTGGTTCTTCAGATGCATGAGTAGAGTGACCATATTATACTACTCTACTGGCCACAAAAGACACATGATGTGAGAAAGGAAAAGTACAAAATGTAAGAAAGCAGGACCTCCTGGCAGCAAATCCCAGGGTTCACTTGCGAAAAACACTTTGAGTCTCAGGACATGAGAGGAGGGTTCTCTCCCCAATTCCACTTGAGCTTCTTACTGAGCAATGGGAATGAAGAAACATATTTTCTCCTCATTCAGCAGATGTGTGAAAAAGATCTTTTACTGAAATGTAAAAAGAACAAATGGGATTTGGAGGTAAAGAAATCTTTCCAGGAAAGGTAATAACATCAACATAATTGCTAGCCCAACCTCTAAATGCTAATAGAAACAGTTTTTTTCTCACCTAGAGAAGATTAGAAATTAATTTTGCAGAGACAGTTTCAGTTGAATTATATATATATATATGTATTTATATACACATAAAAGAAGAGGTTAAACTAAAAACATACACGTGTCAAACAAACAAACAAGAAAAACAAGAGAACAGCAAATGACTGCTTTTCTAGAGCACTACCAGTGGTAGCTGTACAAGGGTTTCAGTGAAATGTTGCTTCCAGGGTCATCAGCCAGACTGGCGAACTTTTGGTTTTTTTTTTGGTCTTTCTTTTCTTCATAACATTAAACTAGAAAACACTCAACATTTAGAAGTAGGGCTGAAACTCAGAACTCTTTAATTCTCAGCCAAAGATGACTGCTAAGAAATGGTATTATGATAAATTATAAAAGGTGAATTTCCAGGTAGGCTGAATAGCTCCAGCAGATTTTAATTTAATTAAACTGCAGAATATGCATCTTTATTAAGAACACAGTTCTTAATAGTATAAGTACAACAGTAAGTGCTAGAAGCAGAATTACATAAATATTATTTCCTATCACTCCAAAAATTCATCTTTTCAGTCTATGGCATTCTCATGTATTCTCAGCAATTTCATAATTAAGGAATAGAGAAAGGTACATTTACGTACTTTCAGAATGACTAAAGGTGAAAGACAGTTTGCTGTAGCTATTACAACACGTTCTAACGATCAATGTAACATCACAGTATGGCCTTCATGTACAAAATGGTTTATGCTGAACTAGATCCTGTGTTTTGACTCTAACTGAATTCATTGCACATTTTTAGTCGGACAACTTTAAGGAAACCTAATCCATAAAACTCATGTGAAATTTACTAAGTTTTTCTCTCTTTCGTTTTTTTTTTCTAACCCAAGCGAACTAGTTTGCAACTTACTACACTCCTGTAAGGTACAAAAGTATTGGTGTACTTAGTTTTGATTTAGGCAGTGGGAAATTAAGGAATTTGATCAAAGATGCACAAATATAGTCCAGAAAATGTCTGGAAATCAAATGGGAGAAAATAAAGCAGGGAAGATCTGCTATTGTGTCTTCTGCAGGATCTGCTCAGTGCTTAGTAATTCAGGCTGGAATAAGGGTGTACCTGAACCAGGTTACACTCCCTTTGATTTATCACGAACACTGTAAAACAAGAAACTTCTACAAAACACTCAAAAAATTCTTGGCTGCTGCTTCAGCTACAAATAAATTCTCCTTCCCAGCTGCTAAGTGAAAACAGAGAAACAGAAAAGAGCTACCTGGGTGGCTGAAGACTGAAGGATTGCTGAGTGAGAACCTGACAGAAATTATCAAGTTCACACTGTGCTCTGCAACAGAAGGAAACCAGAGGAAAAAGTGCAGGAAGAATTAAAACAAAACAGGAGCTAAGGTACTCTGTGTTTTTGTTCCCAAACTGCAACTGAAAATAGGTCCACAGAAGACATCTGAAATTAGAAAAGATAAAAATTTCCAGAACTGCTGGTAGAATCAGCTCCACATGACTTCAGAAAGGGCAACCTCTCACATCTCTGAAATTAGGAATAGGCTTTTGTTATTAGTTGTTACATCAATAAAGGAAAAAGCTAATTATTTCTTCCTATAAATCTCCCAAATGCCCAGTGTCCCTTTTCCCCCTTCTGTATGATGGAAGGAGGCCAGCTGTGACCAGGATTTGATTCCCTTAAAGCTTCTGTTACAAGCATAAATGTGCCCTACTAAGAAAAATCTTAACTGGTGCTTTCCAGGTACTGTGAATGCAGGCTTGTTGTTACCTGTTCAAAGTTCATTTAGAGGACAATGAGAGGATCTGTGAATGTGCGATAGGAGGGTATGATAGTGCAATAAACGAAGATATCTGGACAGAGATTGAGGGCAACACCCATGGGGAGAACGCAGTGTGAAACAGGGTGCCTTTGGACAAACAAAAACAAAAACAAAAAAAAAAAACAAACAAGCAAAACAAAACAAAACAAAAAAAAAAAACAAACCACCAAGGCTGGACTTCAACTGATGCTTTTTTAAGGAGGATCTCCAGAGTAAGCTGGAAATTGAACAAATTTGCAGTGAGAAGTAGAAGATGAGGAAGAGTTAACAAGGTAGAAAGTTCAACATCCCAGCAGTGTATTTTGGGAAGCTGTAAATCAAGGGCAGAAGGCTACAAATTGAGAGAAGAGGAAAAGAAGGGATGACTGTGAACTCTGTGAGCATGGCAAGAGGTTGCTGGGGACTAAATAAAGCTCTGGGGCTGAGAGAGGAAAGCTAAGTCACTGGTCTCTGAGGAGTCTTCATTAAAATGACAATTTCCTGTGCATCTTAAATACCAGTTTTCTAACGAGACTAGTTTTTCAAAGACCATTTAGAGAGCCTATCCTGCAAAGTCAATATGCTCAAAAGGCATCATTAACCACGTAGGCTTCTATCACTTTGAATCTCTTCAGAGGGAGGAAAACAGGAACAGGATGACACTGTGACTCGTGATTTTCCAGTATTAGCTATTAAATTCTGTAGCTGTAGAGTGAGATTTGCATACTCTACTATTTCCAATTCCAAATCTGAAATAGCACGAATTATCAGCACAGCTGGACAGGCTATGTGCGTGTTTGCTCTTCCCCTAAATTCACACTTAGTTTAGAAGGGTAGCAACAGAGGTTGATCCTCTTTTTCAATCTAATTACAGCCCAAGACAAGATTTCCTCACCTGTCCTGGTGGTGAAGATGCCATAACTGGACATGTAGTTAAAACACGAAACCCAGGTATCTAAGATGACATTGCACCTGCAGCTCTTCCTACTCCAGGAGGCTGTGGGTACTCCCAGACATTTAGTATACCAATATTTTATCACCTGCAAGGTGGAAGAGATGCACAAGAGAGAAAAATACAAGTGGTCCAACTGTATCTACCTCGATACACAAGGCTCAGAAGCCTGATGCTACTACTAGTGAAGGCGCTGATCCCAAAGGGGTTGTTACTACCAGCTGAATGTGCTGCGGAGGACGTGATCCCAAGTTTTCCCACAACATGTCTTCCATCCATAGCTGAGAGTAGGAACACTCCCAAATATTCAGAAAAGCTTACATTTTGAAATCAGAATTTGTTGGACAAGCATACCTGGCAGATTCTGCAAATAAACTACCTTCACACATGTACTTAAGGTAGAACTAAAGGAAAAAAAAAACAAAAAAAAACACCTTTTTTCTGTCATTCCCATTTCAAGAAAGGGAGAAAGGATGATCTGGGAAATTACAAGATAGAGAAGCTCGCGTCTGTGCCTGGGAAGATCATGTAGCAAATCCTCCTGGAAGCTATGCTAAAGCACATACAAGATGAGAAGCTGGCAGCCCATGGCTTGGACAGGTACATTCTTGGCTGGGTAAGCAGCTGGCTGGAGGGCCGGGTCCAGAGAGAGGTGGTGAATGAAGTTAAATCCAGCTGGTGACCAGTCATGACTAATGTTCCCCTGGGACTGATATTGGAACCCATCCTGTTTAGTATCTTTTTTGATGATCTGGAAAAGGTGTATGGATGTATCCTCAGTTAGCAACAAGTTGGGAGGAGATGTTGACCTGTCTGAGGGTAGGAAGGCCCTACAGAGGGATCTGGACAGGGTAGATTGATGGGCTGAGATCAGTTTTACGAGCTTTAACAAGACCAAGTGCTGGGTCCT